>JAJONR010032318.1:0-11962 GCA_029582245.1 Solanum etuberosum
AAATTCGTCTGAACAGACTATTCGTTTATTAAATAAATGAGATATCGATTTATATAAAAATCAGTATAATTTCTTGCATATTGGCATGGTTCAAATTGCTTTTAAACCATTAACTCTTAAAGGGTTACCTGAGACATTTTTAGCTGCTCTTCGTGATGCTAGAAATTTAAATTTTAGACAATCTTTAATGGGTTCGATTGAGTCCACTGTGGCATATGGTCCTGTATATTTTAATACTCAACCAAATTTACAATTATCTTTAACTGATATTAATATTCTTGATGATTTAACATTAAATATTAAAACGAATGGTTATAATTATGGACCTGGATCTGAATTAATATGTTTATCATATAGAATTTATTTTAAATTATTTTCTACGTTAAACCCGAAATGTAAGTTATATGATACATCTGATCAGACTATTTTGGTGGAAACAAATTTTGTTAAATCTAAGGTCACTACTAGAAGACCTATAAAATGGGAAGAAATTAATTTCCAACAACTTGGACCCTGGATTCTGTTATATCCCCAAGTCAGATAACAAATGTTGTCACTAATTCTGAATATTCTCATATTGAACAAAATCCAGATTGTAGGATTTGCATTCAGTTTAAAGATAGAAGTGTCCCATATAATAGACATTCATTTTCTGATAGAAGATTGCTTGCTATTCAACATATATCACCAATTGAACCAGTGTATGGTCCAGCTCGTAATCGTGCTTCTTCTTTGCATACCATACCTTCTACGGTTTCTCTTCCTATTATATCTGCTGATCAAAATAATAAATTTGTTAATAAAATAAAAATTGATCCTCGAACGAATATTGTTCAAGCTAATGACAATTCTTCTGATATTTCTGATAAGGATATTCCTTCTGTATCCGAAATGGATTTTGATTGTAATAAAACTTAATGATGAATGTACACCAAATAGATTTTAGTCCAGGATCACTGGCAAGAAAGTACATTCAGAAATAGTTTTTGAGTAATAAATGGAACCGGTTTAAAACATGGTTTTTTGACACTTATAGTGCTAGTGATTTGAATAATATTTCTCAAAAATTTTATGAAACTTGTGCTCTACATAATCAAATCATTCATTTTGTACCTTGGTTCATAACCACTTATTTACCTTTATACATCAACGTTCTAGAACGATCTTATACAGATGGAACTTGTAATATTATTAAGACTGTCTATCCACATCAGTCATCCTTTATTTTACCAAATAATACAAGTATCACTTTTACTGCCTTTCAAAAATTTATTGAAGAAGATGTTGCGGCAGTCAGCATCAATGAAATAAATAATTTAATTTCTCAAAATAATTATTCGGGTCTTTATGTTAAAGTTTTGGTAGAACATATTAGTTCTCTTGACAAAAAAATGGATGAATTAATTGCTATGGTAATCCAAATAAAAAATGATATAAAGACTTCTGATATTGCATCTACTTCTAAAAGTAAGTTAGAAGTTCAAATTGTTACTCATGTTCAAAGGCCTCCTGAGATTCAGGATTTTAAATTTAAATCATTAGATGATTTGGAAGAACTTCTTGATAAAAACTTGTCAGGATTAGGTGCTAGGTCTATTGATTTGTCAGAAAATTTTGCGGATGAAATGAAAAATTCTTTTGATTTTAAAAATCATGATTTTTTAGAATTTAATAAACTTCGTGGATATCCTAAAAAGAATAGTAATACTAAGTAAGCTCATAAACCAAGCATGCATACCTATTATTATCCCAGGCCAACTCCTCAAGATGTGTTAATAGAAGAACGGGACTGGAATCAGACTAATACTTCTTATAGTGGGTCGGAAATTTACGAATGAAATCTTGATGGATTGACTGATAGACAATTAACCATTCTTGTTCACAGAATGCTTATGTATGCAACTATTTGTAAAAGATTTAAAAATACAGATAGAAATATTTGCCAAATGATTATTGCAGGTTTTACTGGCCAACTCAGAGGTTGGTGGGATAATTATATGAGTATTGTGCAAAAAACAGCGGTGATAAATGCTATTGCTGATACTGAAGGTGTTGATAACTTAGGCATGACTCTAGTAAAAAATAGAAAAGACGCTGTTTATACTTTAATTTTGACCATTTTAGAACACTTTAATGGTAGATTTACCAATCAGTATGAGACTGTTCGTACCTTATTAAATGAAATTATTTTAATTAAAAAATTATCTTCATAACTCATATTACCTTTTTAAAATAACTTCTATTATAATAATAATCATTAATTTTGTGGCTTTAACTCACATTTTCATCACTCCTACTCTTAATATTCTCCATTACTCATATGTTTTTTCAAGTTTCTAGCCCTCAAATAATATTTTACTTATAAATTTTGACACGTTATCATAATTTTCTCATTATGAATTTTTATCTGATCTCAAATAAAAATGATATGACACCTCGTATAATTCAAGAAATTTATTTATAATTTTTCTCATTTTTTTTTTGATATTTTTCTTAATTTTTTTCATGTATGTGCTATAATATTATAAAAACTCAAAACTCACTTCTTCAACTCTCTTAGGTATATAATAAATGTGCCTATGTTAAAGTTGTGAAAAATTAAAGGCGTTACATTGATTATTTTTTTCAGTTTTTTATTAGTAATATTTAATTATTTATTTATAATAGACCGTAAATGGTCATCATATACAATATTACAATTTTTCCTATAAAAGAAAGGTCATTCTATAATCTAAAATAATTGTATAAATAGTTGATTTAATTTACAAAATTAAAATTTATATGTGTACATATGAAAATTTTATATACTTTATTTTCTAAATTCATAAAATATTCTTAAGAAAATATACTTATAACTTTCATAATCGCGCGAAGCGCGAACAAGTTTACTAGTTGTTGGAATAAATTGTAATAATTGATAGAGTAAATTTTTATATCTTTAATCGTTTCTATTTATACTCATCATATCATCTATATTATATTATATTATATTATATATATTAATAGAATTTTTTTCACCTTCATTAAATAAATTATAATAAACAAAAGACTATAATAAAAAAAATTCAGTTCCTATTTTCTCAAATTATTAGTTAATTATTTTAAAAAAATCTATATATTAATATAAAGCAAGAACATAAGCTCGCTGATAGTCTAGGAATCACATTTATCTTTTTTGTTGTTTTTTTGAACCTATTTCCTCTAATTTTTCAATTATATTTAATTTATTTTAAATTAAATCTTTAACAGTCCATACTGTCATCAAAGAACAAGTAATTGTCAATTAACACACCGCTTCACCCTTCGCAGATGAAGCAACTGTTTTATATTAATATATATAATATCATAAATTTTAAAAGAAGTGTTACAATAAAATTAAAATAAGAAAAATAAATATAATATCATAAATTTTAAGAGGTGATTGCTATAAATTCAAATCCGAACCATTTTAGAAAAGCCAAATTCGAAGAAAGGTCTATGAAATTATTTCTTTTTTCCTCCATAGATCTACTATATTTATGCTAATGAATTTGCATGTTAGTTCTACATTTTATTCATTTACATTAGAAAATAACGTAATTTTTAGTGGAAGCAAACTTTAAACTAATCCTTGCACAAATATCTTAACCTTTGTTTTATTTATCTACTATAATATGTATATATTTCTTCCTTTTTCTATTAAATCTATTATTATTATTTTTGTTACCATGTCATAATTATGTAGAAGAACGCACTTAAATGGATATTAAATTCCTAAATTTTAAATTATAACAACTCTAATATTAAAGAATAAGTATTAGATTGTGCTAATTTAAGGATTCTTTTGCTTTTTATTTTGTTGATAAAATCAATACCAAATGAATCTAAGTCAAAATTACAGATATAAGTATTAGAATTTGTAATATAATTTATTTGGATTTGAATATCGAAAAAATCGTTAAAAACATCAATAATATTATAATTTTATAAAAAAGTAAAAAATCGTAAATTTAATATATTCTTATACCACGCGTAGCGCGGCCAAGTTTCCTAGTCGACTATAATCTTGGAAAATTAAAAACTCCAAAATCTATGATAAGAGAAAATAATATGGGGAGCTTTGTTGTAAATGATAGAAGAAATGGTTCATAGACACCCATTAGCAAGCTCTCTGTGCGTTTTTCCCTATCTTCACATTTTTAAACTTTTATCTTGAGAAAATTGAAACTTCACAAATATGCTTCTCTTAATATCTCATCTTAATTCATGTTTATGCATGCATGATTTTTCACTCAAAACAAAGGGTATCATGTCGGAATATGAAAGACCGTGATGACATGTCAAAGTTAGAAAGGGGTTTACATAAAGTAAAATTTAATGGTTAGGTCAACCTAACAAATCTTGATACGGTAAATGTGGAAGTAAGAACAAATTTTTAGATATAATCAAAACATGAACATGCGAAAATCATAATATAACTAAAAAAGCCCCCCCCCCCCTCCCCCCAACCAAAAAATATGGTGTCACATGTTGTACAAACCTCTAAGTATTACAATAGATTCAAAAGAAGTACAAGTCTGAATGTCTCCGTCTCTAGAATAGAACAAGGACATCATAAGAGAGTAAGTGACCTCTGCCGAGAAGACAAGCAGGAAACATCTACCTCACAAACTCTAAAAGAAAGCCTAGGACAAAGATGAGAGAGAGTGATCAAGACGATCCGAGCTCGTAATCTACACAAGTGTAGAAAGCAAGGGAGTGAGTACCAAACCACAATGGTACTCTACAAGAATCCTTTTGTAAAGCAATACTGAGCACAAATACTCCAACACACCATCTGAACCTCCACATACTACAACATACATAGAAATCAGACCAACCAAACCTAACAATTCACAATTCACAGAACAATGTAGCATATATAAGACATCAAAACTCGTCACTCAACACTTACATAATATCATCACAGTCTTTCATATTCAAGTAACTATAAGATCATAACAATCCACTCATGAAGATCAAGGAACAACGATGAAGTGCAATGCAATGTAGTGCAATGTCATATAGAGTGATGCATCTATCCTAATGATACACATCTGCTGAATATTAGGTCGGGACCCATGAGGGACACACAAGGTCGATGCATCCGTAGGAACCATTTACATTCAACATACCTCATTCGTCGAACCAATTACCCTTCGGCATAACTCATTCGCCAGAACCATTTCTATTCGACATAATTGCATCAGAACCATTTTCCTTCGACATAAATATCAATTCAAATATCACCATAGTATTTCAGAACTAATGCAAATAAGCATGTTCACATGAATAATTAGGAGATGATAAATTTTATATCAATACTCAATCCACACTCACACAGTCATAGCACATCATCAAAAGTGAGTCAATATAACCATTCAAACCAATCATGACACATCATACATTATTATATCAATGAATTCTACCCAGAATATCAGCACTTGAATTCAATGAACATTTAACAATGAACAAGAATTGTGAAATCCTTCACCAATTCCCATTACTCCCAACCACATAATAAGACATACAAGGTTCAATACACATAACGAAGGGTACTAAAGGTCCACTTGCCTTAAAAGAGAGTGAAATCAACTTGGTACTTGATCCTTCCCTTCACGTCGAGGCACATAATCCATACAAAATAATCAAATATACAATACTCATAAAAAAACATGAACAACGACACTCAAAACGTTGATTTTTGAAATTTGGGTCCAAAATGACCTAAAAAGTCAATCCTGAGGGCTAAGAGTTAATTATGAATTTTTTTAATAGAAAATTATAATACCCAAAGGTTTTGAAATTCACAAGTGAAATTGTAACAAAAATAAGTTGAAATCTTGCTCAAAACTGTAATTTACTTAAAACACAAGTTCATGAGAAAAAGCTCAATACTTGGGTCTGAAACCCCAACTCATATCTGAAGTATTTCTTGAAAATAATCTTACCCATGCTTAGAAAAGTTCAAATATGAAATTTCATCAAAAACGTAGTTAAAATCTACCTTAAAATCTTCAATTTCTCAAACTTTCACTTTATCGGGAAAAGTCCAAATTCTCAAGCTTATATGTGGTTAATATGATGAATATAATTGATGAATCAACATGTTTATCCAAAAATCAGTTTACCTATAATATAAGAATCCTAAATATATATTTTTCATCAAAAATAGATTCTAAATCGATAAAACCCTAATTTTTCCTGAGATTTCACGGATAAGGAAAGAAAATCAGATGAAGAAATCATGAAAGAATAATGAAATGAGGATTAAATACTAACCTTCATATTAAATAGAGAAGAATGCCGCAAGAATCACTCCATTCCAAACTCTAGAACTCTCAATATGCTCAAAATACCATATGAGCACAACTTGAAATTTTAAATACCTAAACAACAGTATTTACACTAAAAACCAACAACTTAAATTTTCACTAAAAGAGCCGTAACTTCCTTATATGATAGCAAAATGACCCGATTCTTTTTCCCAAATGTCTTAAATAATGATGCGCACCTGCTCGTTCAACCAAAACTCAATTTCGTGCTAATTTTCTCAGTCATATATCATTTCTGCTCAATAAAAAATATTTCATATTTCGTGAGAAAAGTCCAATCTCTCCTGAGCAAAAATACACCAAGCTTTGCAGATAAGTTCTATAATTCATGCTCCAACTTTCAGAAGATTTGAATTAATTTTTTGATCTTTTAAACTAATAATGAACCTATTGGTTGACACAAATTGTTGAAACAACGCCACAGCAAAAAGCTTAAAAACTCACCGAAAACTCATCCAGAACCTCCTGAACACAAACCATATATGCTAGTAGCTTGGAAATGATAGTCGGACTTAATGAAATTATCAAAACATCCAAAATAGGTAACCTTAACCCGATGTTGACAAAATTAAACATTAGCTGAAGAATCTCTAGATTTCTAAATAATGACATGAAACTCATCAAAAAAGTTCGGGAACTGAACCAAACGTTCAACTAGACGAAATATCACTATGCATACCTAGTGGAATCATCAAAACTCAAAAATGACCTTCTAACCTCAAACGTTGACTAAAGTCAAATTTTTACCTTAAGGTTTCCTTAATCTCATCTAATAGCTCAAAGTCAAACTAAAAACCTTGAGACCCAAACCAACAGTACATTTAGATCAAAAACCACATTCCAAAGCTAATGGACCTGTCGAAATTTCAAATCGAGCTTGCTATAACCAAAGGTTGACTTTGGTCTACTGTCTTATGCTTTCAACTTTCAAAATAAAAAAACTCTTTTGAAACACATCTAAATACCCCAAGACATGAGCCAATAGTCCTACTAACCCAAAAGTCACGTTCTAGAGTTGATGCAAGTGAATGAATTTCATTCTGAGACTTGGAAATCCAAATGTTGATGAAAGTCAACCATTTCAACTTAAATGCTTTCGAAACTCCAAGTCTCCAAAAAATTCAACACTATGATCCAATTTCAGATCAATTCTCAAGATCTTATCAAACAAGACTCAATCAATTATTAGGAGGAGTAAAATGATAATTTTCTAGAAAATTATCAAAAAAAACCTTCAGGATCATTATATTATTCATTCCTAAAAATCATGTTCATCGTCGAACATAAAGAAGAAGAGAGTGGAATACTCGAGGTTACCAAAAGCTTGAGGCATAGTTTCCAGAGTAAGGATCATACTACCTAAAACTTAACAGTCAAACCAAAATTGAAAAAATCTGCAAACCACGAGTGATTACCAAGCCATAGACCAAACCATGAACCAAACCTGAACCAAAACTTTCTAAACCTGCAACACCCTGATAATTTTCAATCTAAGACACGAATCATTCTTCATTTGTGAAAAAGATAGTGTCTGGTGATTCTTAAATTGTTCTTTGGTTTTAAGGTCAATTCTTTAGTGTGGAAATAAATATGAATATGAATTAAGGTCACTAGAATCCCCTAGCAAAAATTTGAGTTGAAAGCTTCCTTACCGATTAAGTTTAGATTTAAGATTTTATTTAGGTCTACTTCAAACAATCATATCTCTCAGCACATAACAAATTAGGCAGACCATAATCTATCTAATTAAAGGTCTACAAGTCCTCTTTCTAACACCATAAATTTTTCCTCATTTAAAGTTTGGAGTAAGAAGTTTTGACCGTTTTACCAGAGACTAGCACAAAACATAGTTTTCTGAGTAAGTGAACTACAAAACCCTTCTACGGATCGTAGATTGAACTACAACTCGTACTGTCAAATAGTTGAAAAAGCACTAGGAGTCAAATTTTGGGGTCCAATTTCTACGGACCCATCTATGAGTTGTAGTTTGCGCCCGTAGAATGAACTTTTTAGCCTTAAAACTTCAATATTAATTCCACGAATTGGATCTACGGTCCGTAGATTAAACCACGAACTGTAGATGGCCCTGTGGAAGGTTTTCGATAATTTTTTAAGTGGGGTTTCTTATGTCATTTCCACTTTTCCTAATCAAAGCCATGACGTTTTAACTTCAATTGGGGAATACATTCCATCAAATACTCAATTTTCTTTTGTTTTTGCTCTCAACAGGACAACTCAAAAAGAAAACTGTGAGGAAGACAAAAGCTAGGATTTCAAGGCTTCTAATCAAATTCTTCTTCAAGAACTTTGTTTTTTAGGTATGTAAGGCTAATCATAGTGTTGGACTAAGTTCTTCCTCGTGCCCTACATCTCAATTCAGTCAGTAGAAAGTTCAATCTATAGTTCTTCCCTCAGTTTATGAAAATCTTGATATGAGTTATGATCTTGTTCCAAATTTTGAATTCCTATATTATGAGATTGCAATATTATATGCATTGATATCCTTGAGTTGTTGTTCATCCTTATATTTCACATGAACCCTAGTTGATGAGATTTTTATTGAAAGTTTTTGTGCATTTATTTCCATGCATTGATTTTGGAATTTTATAGTGAGTTCAAGAGTATTTTAAAGTATCTTTTGAGAAGAGTTTAAGGGAACACAAATGGTTCCAAGAGTACTATTTTCACATTGAGAAAAAAACTACAATTTTTAAGAAGAACATAACCAGTTTTTGAAAGCATTCAACCAGATAAAAAGAAGTTCAGTTATCCTTCCAAGAAAGTATTATTTTTCACATAGAAAAGATAGTAGTATTTTTAGAAAAGTATAAATAGTTTTCAGAAAGATTGAGTATAGTTCAGCTACCTTTTAAAGAGGTCTTTTTTAGTAATTATCATAACCTAGTGAGTATTTTACATGAGCGTACAATAATATATTTGGGAGTATTATTGAGCACAAATTTGGGGGAGAGTTCAGATAACTCACAGCCCCCATACGCTATGTAGCCATCATAGATAAGATAGTACCACAAAAGGGGTGACTCCTCACTTGTCTCAAGAAAGTCTTTTAGTGGACCCATAAGTTCAGTTGCGTTCTATACTCCTATAAGGTATAGGGAGGCTCAAGCAATGTGGGTAAGAAGTTTTATTATCACGAGGCTCATAGTGATGGCTGTCGGTTAGAGAAACTCCCAGTAAAGTAAAGTACATTTTTGTTAATATCTTTCAGTTCAATTTTTTTTATTATTCCATTCTTAGAGAAAAAGTTTAAATAATATTCATCATGATACATACTATACTTCATTTGTGTAGTTACAATGATTCAACTCCGTATTTACTATTATGAAAGAGTTTAAATGATTTACATCATGATAAACACTATACTTCAGTTGAGTTACTTTCAGTCTTTAAGTTCAACTATTTGTTTTATCCAGCCCTATTACGTACTCATACATTCAATGTACTAATGCCATTCGATCTGCATCATCTCATGATGAGGATTCAGGTATTTAGGATCATGAACATGAGTTCTGTTGAGATCACATCTTCCGCTCGTCATCTTTTAGTGAGGCCTCCTTGCTTTTAGAGGGTTCCAATTTTATGATTTGTTAGTAGTAGCATTTTGAGGGGTCGTAGGACTTGTCCCAATACCTATCTTTATGTAGTAGAGGCCTCATAGATAGACAATTTTGGTCAGTCTTTCAATATTCAGTTTCATGTGTTTTATTTAAAATTTTATGTTTAATACTCAGTATTTTCAGATAGCTTTGAGATTTAATAAAATATTTTTAAATGATTCTTCAGTTTTAATGCATGTGTATGCTTGAGTTAGTCGTTTTCTTAATAGTCATCCAGGACAAGGGTTCACTTGGGGACCGACAATGGTTCTCGAGTGCCGGCCACATCCAGTTAGTAGGCTTAGGGAGTAACAAACTTGGTATCAGAGTACAGAGTTCAAGTGTCCTAGGGTGTCTACGAAGCCGTGTTAGTAGAATATTATTGATGGTTGTGAGGGCTCCACTTCTATAAATAAAGGACTACATACATTTAAGAAAAGTTTCACTTTCTTTCATACACTAGATCATGCAATAGAACTGTGCCATAAGAAAAAAAATTCAAACTCGTCTATTTCTCAAATCCGTTCGACTACCCCTCATACTCAAGGTGGTCGAAGTACCATAGTCCAAACTCTTATCGATAAGTTACTCTCAGGTAACGTCTTCAGAATGTAAATAGATTGCACATGGCTTGAGAGAAGCCCGTTGGTGTGTATTAAGAGTGTTGATTAAAAAGAATGCACCCTTCTCTTATAAATTGTGCGTTCAAGCAAAAAATCAAGATGTTCTCCCTAATTCTCCTCTCTAAACCTTGTTTTAAGTGATACCCTTTAATAGGGAAGTATGTTTTAGAGCTTGAATAGTATTTTCACCCAAAAGATGGTATGAGTTGCGATGTTATAAGACGGTAGTAGTAGAAGTGCCCAGAGTTAGAAGTATGCATTTAGAGGTATAGTAACCGAAGAAATAGGCACTTTAATTGAGTAAAGTGTGTAGTTACAGCCATGTACCCAGTAAGTCATTAATGAGGAGTTTTTCGTTATGTGTAGGCTAAGGAATTATAATTTTATGTGGATTTATGATAAAAGGTAGATGAATAGTTACTGGTTAGGATAAGTTAGAGAATACTTTAACCAGAAATGAGTTAAGATGATGTGTCATTGTGATAGTGAAGACCAAGTATAGATGTTGAATAGAAGAGCAGAGTATTCATTAGGTGATATATCTAATTTAGGCTTATAATTTTCAAATGGAGAGCCCCATGATATTCAAAGGCATATAGAACTAATTAGGCAATGACATATAGTGAATGGGTAAATAGTATTTAAGTTATGAAAGGGAATGTGACAGCAAATTGTAAGTATGTAGACTGAGAGATAATGATTGACTACTTGTCATGTGGTCTTAGTGGGCGAGTGTTCCTTAATTTTATATAGTAGTCGTAGGCTAGTATAGTATGTGACCAATCATATTGATATCCATGTTTAGTACTAGACGCTAAGCTTGAATTTGAGATGAGTATCGTGATAAAAAAGATGGCAACATCCATGAGGGTGATGATATTAGTTTTGAGATTTGATCTTGTATGTTTAACATTAAGTAGGTGAGGAATTAAGGTGTTAGTTTGAAATGAATGTGAGTGGTATAAGTATGTTATTATGACCCTTAGATGATAACAATGAAATGTTGCTAAGTCATTAGATTATAAGAGCATTAAGAGTTGTTCCAAAGATCGTATGTAGTAAGACAAGGTTCTTATTAAGTTTATTACTCTTTTCATGTGTGCCTAGGTAGTATATTTGAGCTGTCAATTGTGCGTTCAAGCAAAAAAACAAGATGTTCTCCCAAATTCTCCTCTCTAAACCTTATTTTAAGTGATACCCTTTAATAAGGAAGTATGTTTTAGAGCTTGAATATTATTTTCACCCGAAAGATGGTATGAGTTGCGATGTTATAAGACGGTAGTAGTAGAAGTGCCCAGAGTTAGAAGTATGCATTTAGAGGTATAGTAACCGAAGAAATAGGCACTTTTATTGAGTAAAGTGTGTAGTT
>JAJONR010032319.1:0-70846 GCA_029582245.1 Solanum etuberosum
AGATCGTATGTAGTAAGACAAGGTTCTTATTAAGTTTATTACTCTTTTCATGTGTGCCTAGGTAGTATATTTGAGCTGTCAATTGTGCGTTCAAGCAAAAAAACAAGATGTTCTCCCAAACTCTCCTCTCTAAACCTTATTTTAAGATATACCCTTTAATAGGGAAGTATGTTTTAGAGCTTGAATAGTATTTTCACCCGAAAGATGGTATGAGTTGCGATGTTATAAGACGGTAGTAGTAGAAGTGCCCAGAGTTAGAAGTATGCATTTAGAGGTATAGTAACCGAAGAAATAGGCACTTTTATTGAGTAAAGTGTGTAGTTTCAGCCATGTACCCAGTAAGTAATTAATGAGGAGTTTTTCGTTATGTGTAGGCTAAAAAATTATATTTATGTGGATTTCATGATAGAAGGTAGATGAATAGTTACTGGTTAGGATAAGTTAGAGAATACTTTAACCAGAAATGAGTTAAGATGATGTGTCATTGTGATAGTGAAGTCCAAGTATAGGCGTTGAATAGAAGAGCGGAGTATTCATTAGGTGATATATCTAATTTAGGCTTATAATTTTCAAATGGAGAGCCCCATGATATTCAGAGGGTTATAGAACTAATTAGGCAATGACATATAGTGAATGGGTAAATAGTATTTAAGTTATGAAAGGGAATGTGACAGCAAATTGTAAGTATGTAGACTGAGAGATAATGATTGACTACTTGTCATGTGGTCTTAGTGGGCTAGTGTTCCTTAATTTTATATAGTAGTCGTAGGCTAGTATAGTATGTGACCAATCATATTGATATCCATGTTTAGTACTAGACGCTAAGCTTGAATTTGAGATGAGTATCGTGATAAAAAAGATGGCAACATCCATGAGGGTGATGATATTAGTTTTGAGATTTGATCTTGTATGTTTAACATTAAGTAGGTGAGGAATTAAGGTGTTAGTTTGAAATGAATGTGAGTGGTATAAGTATGTTATTATGACCCTTAGATTATAACAATGAAATGTTGCTAAGTCATTAGGTTATAAGAGCATTAAGAATTGTTCCAGAGATCGTATGTAGTAAGACAAGGTTCTTATTAGGTTTATTACTCTTTTCATGTGTGACTAGGTAGTATATTTGAGCTGTCAATATGGGTGGGCTGAGGTAAGAATTATGTATTACCCTTAAGAGTCTGGTAGAAGAGATTTTATATAGACTAGCCAATGATGAACCTCTTAAATATAGACCAAGTTTCCTTCAGTTAGGTATATATGAACTTAGAAAGGTGGTATTAACAGACTAAGAAGGAGAAGTTAGACTATTACGAGTAAGACTAAGTGGTTTTATAAGCCAATGAGAAGGGGTTAAAAGAAGCATCTGAGAAAGAGGTCTTAGAAGGAATCTTAGTACCTTCACATGGAGAGTTCAGTATCCATGAGATTAGCCTTTCTTGAGTATTAGAGTAAATTGAATATAGAATATTTTAGAAAAGATATAATAGATCCATAATGATGAGTCGGGAATTTTGACTCATTTAGGGCTTGTTATTTAATGAATTAGTGTCCTTAATGCCTATTTTGTGTTCATAACTGATGTTAAATTGTTTATGTGCAGCCATGAAGTCTTAAGAATAATTCAAGGACATTACATTGCGAAAAGAAGCGAAAAAGTTGGAAAAGCTGAAGAAAAGCAAGGCTGGAGCTCGCAAAAGTCACTCGGTGACTCGCCGAGTAAGCTTCTAGCTTGCCAAAAAGTCCAGCGAGTTGGCTCATGAACTAAGCCAACTTGGTGACCTAAAGTCCAATTCAACGATGCACCGAATGGAACAGCGAGCTCTATCCATCTCACCTAAATGAACAGAACAACTGGAGAAGGAAGTCAAGTCCAATCGGCAAGAAAAGGTTCAAACGGCAAGTCGGCGAAGGCATTCGGCAAGATCCATCGAGTTCGCCACTTGAGAAGTCAAGAATTCAAAAGATGAAGTAGTTAATTGGAAATGAAGATTGCTCATCGGTGGATCACCGAGTCATTCGGTGATCAGGACTAATCTCGCCGATGGGGCCGCGAAATGGAATTTTGGGAAGTTCTTGGAAACATATAAATCGGTTTTTGAAGAGAGAAAAAGGCCTTACACAGACTTTTAGAGATTTTACATACTTTTACAATACTGAACATTCTTGGAGAGCGTTTTGAACTTAGACATTGAGGTTTTAAGGTTTTAATCTTAATTTTGGAATTGAGCATTGAAGATTTTGACAATCTTATGTATCATCTTTTTTGTAACTATTTCTTGCTTTTTGTTATGCTTGGCTAAACCCCTTTCCCTTAGGGGGTGCTATTATGTCATTGAATACACAAATTAGCTTGTGAGTATTGTTAATAGCTTGATTTAGTGTTGTTTTGAAATGGGTTCAATTATTTACTCATGTTTTCATTTATCAACTGAAGTTGCAAATTTAGTTCCAGATTTAGCTCTCTATGCTTGCTTGTGAAAGTTGTTTAGAGTTGAGTTTATGATTGATAGTTGTATTGAATCTTTTCTTTACAACTAAGCTTGATAAAGTGGGTTAAATTAAGGTTTTGGGTTGCTTTACAGTGTTAAGCTTGTTGAGATTCGAAAGAACTTGCTCGAAATATAATAGCTGATTAAAAAATGGTTGTGCCATTGAGATTCAACAACTTAATACGATTAGTTATAACCTATTAAGCACAATTAGTATTCGATTACGCACACTCCTAAGGTCCCCTCTTTATTTGTTCAAACCCCGCGTTAATTATCCTCGTTAACAATTGATTACCAAACTCTCTTGATATTGATAATTGAAACCTATTGATTTAAAATATGTTACGTGTTATTTATTTCCATTCTACAAGAAGTTAGAGCACTTCCATACTTCGTACTTGAATTTTCTGCCGTACCATACCTCGCAGGATCGACCCCAACTCACCGTCAGGTTTATACTTGTTAGCAACCGCCTAAACTTAAAATTATAAGAGGTGTCGTTGAGCGTTATCACATAACTTTAAGATTTCAGCTTCAGACCTAAGGGAAATATGATAATATGAGAAATCAAGTCAAGTTTTAAGAATCAGACACTGATGCGTTCAGAAAGAGTTATAGTGTTATATCAATCCATTCATACTCTAAAGTATTCCTCAAAGTTCAAAGATTACAACATCCTGTTGATGTTTCTAATATCAGAATGGTGTTCATGACCTATGATCATACGCTTCAAAAAAATTCACATCTATGCTCAATTCCTAGAACTGGGGGCAAAGACTTTAGCCCATTGATCTTAACCTTACTTCATAAAATTATGGATATGAGCCTCATGATATGAATCTATTAATATAAGCACTAGTGTCTCATATTATGTTCAGTCTCTTGAATTCATGATTTACCCTATATGTCTAGCAAAATAACGTTATGTCAAGCATATTCTTATATTATATTTCTTGAAAGAATTGTGCTTATAATATTTCGTTCTAAGCTCCCTCAGTGAGCCTTTTAGTTTTGATAATGTTGTTGATGATAGTAGTGGAGTAATGATAGATGGGAGATAGTTGATGCTTCTATTGTGATTCTTAGAAAGTCCATGTCATGACCCGTAATTTTGAAAAATTATGTGAGCATGTGTGCCAAGCATGCTCTAGTACAAGTTTGAAACACTCAGTATGAATCAGTTTCTCCTATGCTAGTAGCCAAGTTCACTGAATGGAGAGGGGCGCCAGCCCTAAGAAACAGAGAACTATTTGTGGTGCACTATTGGCGCGTCGCGCCAGCCCCCCGTGTGCATCAATGGCGCGTCGCCCTAGCCCCTGCCCAGAAAATCCGATGAATTTTTCTCTTCAATTTCTGGCCATAATTCACCTAGAATGGATTGGTTTCTTCCAAATTTCCCTTAGATTCACTTACCCAACACAATTTCATGAAAATATACTCGAAATCCCTCAAGAACAATGCTCATAAACAAGATCCTCACCTCAAGAACTCAACAAAACCCCATTATCAAAGAATGAAGCATAAAACCTCAAGAACTCCTCAAGAACTCAAATCATTCAACCTCAAGTATAAAATTACGGATGAAAATCACATGATTGGCATGTTGGTGAACGAACCCAATAATATGAAAACTTACATACCTCGAAAAGATTGAATACTTGGTGAAACTCCTCAACTGTCGCAAGAATATTGAACGAACGTTTGAACTTCTCCTTTTTCTCCTCTTGAACTTCTCTCTAAAACCCTAATTGTCTTTTGGAATTGTGAAAACTGATCTAAATCAGTTTAGACCTCTAAAAAATTACTAAAAATGAGTTAGGCTGGTGGAAAGGAAAAGACAAAAATAACCCTCCTTAATTCGAATGGATTTTCTTAATCGGACAGGCTGAACTCAAACGGGCATATCTCCCTCATTCGAACTCAGAATTTAGCAAACTCGGTGGCGTTAGAAAGAGGACTCAAAGATATTAAATTTGATATCTCATGAGCCACCTAACTCATGTTGTACTGAAAGTTATGGTTGTTTTAAGTTGACCAAAAACTTACAATTTAAGACTAACTTGCAAAATTTTCGATTTAGCTCTTTCCAAATTAGTTCTTGCTAAGACCGAGGTGTTTCATAAAAATTTGAGAGACTCTAAACAAGCCACTTGACATGGCATGATGCTATGATAACAACATAACAAAATAAGGTCTGAGCGGAATAAAAGTCTCACAATGATAATCTCATACAATACCAATATTAGAGTACAAAACTGAAAATGTGGAAATCTACTAAGTTTGACACAAGCCTCTACTAAACATAGGTGTGGCTAAGATAAGCCCTAGCTCACGAAATAGTCTAAAAACTAAAATAACATGAAGAAACTTAAATTGTGGTCATGCTCTCAAACCATGTGGACTCACCAAAAGCTAATCAAAGTTGATCAATCCAACTAGCCACAGGCGGATGGAGAATCGTCAGGACTTACATTATAAGGCAATATAGGCACAAGAGATGTATGATGTTTGTACTCATAATGTAGTGAGTATGAGGAAAGATGCATGAGTATAACATAAGCATAATAAGTGTGAAAACATGATAATGCATGACAAAGTAGAACATATCGAAATCTGATAAGCTGAGTTCATAAATCATAAAGAAGATTAATGCAATAAGCTAAAACCAATTCATAAGTAGAAGTCATGAAATATGTATAAACAATAAGCTATTAGGAGATCATATTCTATTGTAGGAGATACCGTTAACCGACATAAACCATGTGAGATATAACATTGAGTACATTGTATTTCTCCCACATCAAAATGAGAGTGTCCTACTTGCAAAGGTAAGGACCATGTTCGGAAGCTTAGATGGATCCACTAGCTATTGTCCAATTGGGACATCCTATGGGGGCACATATTTCAGGGACCTAGGTAATCACCGCTAGTCTGACTCGGTGCTAAGAAAACTCCTAGTGGAAACATGTATAATCAAATCATATTCTTTTTCTTAATATTTGAAATGGTAAGAATATAGTAATACCATTCAATCATAAATACTCATAATCATAAGAATAACTCCTTTAAAATATCATGATTTCATAACATAATCAATTTATAAGAGATACCTAATCGAAAGCATATAAATCATGATAATCTTTCAATAATAAGAATACTCAAATCAGAAGCAACCTAATTTAATAAATTCATGTTGACACTTTATTCGAAAGCATCCTTGAATCATAATCTCTTCAATTCGTATTGCATGCATAATCTCAAAGCTTGATTTCATAATCAAATTATTCATGTAGCATGGGTTCTTGTGGAAATCATTAAAACCATGTAATTATGACAAATTCTTGCATAATAAGATTAAATATGATTTTTAAAAATTACTTAAATCATTAAAACCCATGACACAATCATGAAGCCCTAAGATTTGGGTAAGAATCATAGAAGAGAAATTGAGGCTCTTTTGGGACTCGGTGGAAGGAAAGGAATTCATTGATTAATTTCCCACATACCTTGATGAATCCTAGCCTTGAAATCTGGAGTGGAGACTTGAAGCTTGGAGAAACCCTAGATCACATTGAGAGAATTTTTTGGAGAAGAAGACTTGAGAGCTTTTGGGGTTTTGAGAGAATGAGAGGGAATGGGGATAATTTGAATTGTAAAATCAGTTATAGGGCTTACGAATAGTCTAGAAACGATGTAGTTTAGGAATTAAAATTGTAGGAAAATATCCAAATAGCCTTGAATTAGAATTGCTGAATTGACTCTACGACACCATGTACGGTCCGTACATACTTCTACAGACTTTACTAGTCATCGATAGACCAAGTACTGCAAACCATTTTAAATGTTGATTAAAAACTATGAGCCACCTTTTACGACCCATCAAGCCAACCACGAATCGTAAACCCTCTCGTACACTAAGTCTCTCAAATTCCATGAAGAAGCCATACTTTATTGTACGAGTCGTGCACTTTGTTTGTATATCCAAGGCACTGATTTCACCCAAGTCTCGATCTCACCCTACGAGCCTCATGCACGAGTTGTACATCCTTCTACGACCCATCCTGCTAGTTCGTACAACCTCAACAGAGACATGACAATTTCCCCAACTTCCATGACTCATCTAAAACCTCCATCTACAGACCGTAGGACCATATAAAGTCCGTACATGGCCTCGTACAAACCTGCACCAAGAAATATTTCTACGGTTCTTACCAAATCAGCTTTCCAACTTCTGAGGTGTTACTATATCTCCCTCTTGGGAATATTCATCCTCAAAGGGACTCAAGTTAGCATGCATAGAGTAGGGAAATAGATCTTACACTCGAACATAAATACAAATCACATCAAAATGCATAAAACCAGGGACTAATCGACCCCGAGCTAAAATATGAACCTTAAAACTGATTTCATGAATATGTATACATATGGAAACATGAGAATAGCTCAAACGCATGGATCTGAAAGAGTAAACATGAGGATCTAATACGTCAAGCTGAAACTGAAGCGGAGGGAAAGAGATGGGGGTACTAGGGCAGCATATCGGCTTTGGCCTCCGAGGTAGCACCCTCAACTAAATGATTCCTCCAAAGTACTTTTACGTAAGCAACTTCTTTGTTCCTCAATTTCTGCACTTGACGATCTAGAAGTTCAATCAGAATCTCTTCATAAGAAAGACTCTCTTTCACACCAACAGAATTCCATTCCAAGACTCGAGACTCAGATTGCTACCAAATTCCACTTTAGGCCTTTCAACTTTCAAAACTTTCAAAAATCATAACTTATCAATCAAGTTTCAAAACCAAATTTACAAACTGATCAGAAATGACTCAAGGCAACTATCGAGAGTGGTAAAACATTAATTTTTATAAAAAATTTCAAAATTGACTTTCCAGATCATTGCACTTTGAATTGAAAAGAATATGCGGAATTTAAAATGAGTTAATCACTATTTTTCCACTAAAATGTTTCATTGAAAAATGTGCAATGGATTTTTTATATTTATTTTGAGTGAATCAGGGAGAATTTTTTTTAATTGTTTTTTCATACAGAAAATTTAGTAAGTGTCACAGTATTTCAATAAGAATTTGTTTCATAAAGAGCGGTTTCTTCAATGAGCTTGTTCAGTGGAAAATGTTTGGAAAATCATATCTTATAATAAAAGTTATCATTGATTCACAGAGGAAAAAGTCTTTATTTCTAGTAGTGCGATCAAAATCTAATTATTTAAGATTTATATTAAGAAAATTGTTTTACCTAAATCGTTATCCATTTGAATTGTAAATTTTTCAACTGAACGTCACAATTTTCAAATGATTCTGCTGTATATTGATAACGTCTAAGAATCCAGCAAGAGTTAAGGGACTTGGTCCTTTATTGACAACAACTAAGAAACGAAAGAAACATACCACAAATAAGAAAGTAAAGAAAACAAGATGTGTATGTGGAAACCTTCTTGTTCAAGAAAGGAAAAAGCACGACCTACCACATGAAATTTCTTCAACAACTTCACTAAAACAAGAACAAAGTTTCACATTACAATCTCTTGCAATCTACGAGTTAAACTCTTAATACCTTCACCCTTACAACAACTTTATTGTAAGCTCTATTACAATACTTCTATTGCAAACAACATCTAACTTAGCTAACTCTAGCTAACAGGTAATCACTTCAACAAATAAGGTACACAAATAGACCAACAACTAATTGCTTCAACAATGAAGAGTAGGTTTAAAATGATAAGAACGAAATACATACACTTAACAACTTAGAACCTATAGTCATCTTCAATTTTCTTGAGAGGGTCCTCAGTTTTTACAGCCTTGTCCTCTTGCAACCAATGGCGGCTCAAGGATAAGCGCTATCTTTTGAGTTTTGAAAAAATAGTTTTCTACGGTTCTTACCAATCAACATTCGAACTTCTGAGGTGTTACTATATCCGCCCCTTGGAAATATTCATCCTCGAATAGGACTCAAGTTAGCATGAGTAGAGTATGCAAAGAGATCTAACAGTCCATTATAAATGCAAATCAAATCAAAATGCATAAAACCAAGGAGTAATCGACCCCGAGCTAAAATATGAACCTTAAAACTGATTTCATGATTATGTATACATATAGAAACATGAGAATAACTCAAATGCATGGATCCATAAGAGTAAACATGAGGATCTAATACCTCAAGCTGAAACTGAAGCGGAGGGAAACAGATGGGGGGGTACTTGGACAACATATCGGCTTCGGCCTCCCAGGTAGCACCCTCAGCTAAAGGATTCCTCCAAAGTACTTTCATGGAAGCAACTTCTTTATTCCTCAACTTCCGCACTTGACGATCCAGAATTTCAATCAGAATCTCTTCATCAGAAAGACTCTCTTTCACCCCAACACTTTCCAATAGTACAATGGAAGTCGGATCACCAATACACTTCTTCAACAATGAAAGATGGAACATCAGATGTACCGTGTAACACCTTAGAATTTAGAAAGTCAAGTTGGAAAGGAAAAATGTAGAAATTTTATTGAGGCAGTAACTACGAGTCCTATCTACCGGCCATTGGAAGTCTTACAAGACATAGAAGGAAAGTTATAGAGTTGAGTTAAGTTTTCAGAAAATTCAAGTTTCTGATGTTTGAACTACGAGTAACCAAGACGAGCCGTAGGAATTTAGACGGGCCGTAGATGACATTTGTAGAAGTGATACAGACTTAGTGAAATTTCGGACTTGAAATTGGGGTCTATGGACTTGAACTTTGGGTCAATGAACCGTAGTGTATCTGGAGGCAAATATATGTGTATCTAGTTGTATCTGACATGAAATCTGTTATAAAGTTATTAATTTGTGAGAAAATATGTAATTATTTTGAACTATAGGAAGAATTAGTAAATATGGAAGGAATGTTTGTGTAATTAGGTAGTTTTTCCTTAGTTTTAACATATAACTTTTGACAATTTTTAGGGTATTTTAGAAATAGAACAACTAATCAATATTTTCTTCAAATACATCAAATGCTTATCATCAGTTGCATCACCTCTATCAAATCTTGTAAATGTTTTATTTTTAAAAGTTATTATCATACTTGAACTTATATGTTTCTAAGATAAAATTAGATGGTAATGGGCCCTTCGTATTAATTTGAACTTGAATGATCATACAAAAGTTGGTCTACATTTTGTCCTGCCGGATTGATCTTGCACTAGGCAGAATTATGAAATTTTTTATAAATAAATAATTACATTAGTAAATTCTTTTAAATATAAAAACATAATATAACACTTCGAATATGATAGGTCAAGTGGGAAAACCAATTAATTTCTTGGCTTTTATATACATTTTTATAGTTTGGTGTTGTTGACAATTTTTATGTGTATCATCTTTTAATATATATATATATATATATACTATACTATACTATACTTCTTTAAAAGCATGAACACCCAAACTTGAATGTTGAATTACTATAATACCCCCAATTAAAAATACTCAATTTATTTTATTTATTAATTTAATTAATTTAATTATATTGAAAGTAGATACCTTTTCAAATTAAAGGATTGTGACTTTTTCAATGAGTTGGGATTTTTCCAAAGGGTTGTGACTTTTTTGACGGGTTGTGACATTTTCAATGAGTTGTGACTTTTCTGAAAGGTTGTGATTTTTTCGAAGGGTTGTGACTTTTCTAAAGGGTTGTGCATTTTCTGATGAGTTGTGCCTTTTTCAAAGGGTTGTGACTTTTCCTATAAGCAGTGAATTTTCCTATAAGCAGTGACTTTTTCGGATAAGGCACAATTAACACCTATTCATTCTACTATTTTCCGTCTAAACTTCAATTTCTGTAAGTTCTCTACTCTTCTTCTTCTTAAAAAATCTCAAGTGTTATTTGCAGAAATTGATTAAGTTCGAAATTCGAGGTACCTCATAAGAAAGAGTTGGTGAACAAATTGTAACAAATCATTCATCAATTCACACTCGTATTTTTCTTATGATTTTCATGAGTTAACAGTGACGAAAAGTTGTGGGAGAGACAATAATATTAAACAAACATGTAAAAAGGCATATGATTTGGGTAAGATATTTCTTCTTTATTTTTTATTCTTTTACCCTCAAACGAAGGAGCTTCTTCCTAATTTTTCTAAAACAATGGGCATCAACGTTCTCCATTGAATTATTAGTTTTGATGTTAAATTCACTATTTCAAAACTAGATTTTACTTTACTTATAATATGATAATATAGCCTTGATAATAATTATTTGTTAATAGATATGTATGTAAAAATGAACGGAGAAAGTAAAGTGTTCGTGGAAAGTGATTTAAATGAAATGGAACACTAGAGTGAATATAGCATGAACATATATTTTCGTCTTCTTTCTTCATTGGCTATTTATTGTTCCATATAATTTTATTTATGTCACAAGATACACTCCTTACTACCTATATAAAAATTGATAAGGAAATAGTAATTGATCATAAAATGATCTTAAATCAAATTAATGATTCTATAAATAATACTTTAAATTTTATTCATCTATTAATTTTTATTATTGAAAATTTAAATATTTTATATCATGATACAACTTCTATAAGATACTAGATAATTTCATTAAACAACAACGATATGATATGTATGCGGCAGAAAAAATGAGAAGACTACAATTCCACAAAGATAAGGTAGAAACTTAATGAAATGAAGTATTTTTCACCATAGGTGATGTTGTTCATATATTAAAATTAAATTATTCTACTGAAGTATAAATATCTAAAATAAAGAATTGGTCAAGCTAAATATTTGGCATACGCTCAAACTTGTATTTAACCATCATTCATGATAACAACCAAGTACACTTTTTTGGTAAAATTACCTCTCTATGATAGCCTTACTCAAATATTAATTGAGTAATAATATTTTGTAAAAGATATATTACATATAAAGATAAAATATTGAAATACTTATGGTAATCCTTATTAGTGTGATGCACATACTAAATTTCAAGTATGAATATTTAAGACAAAATTTATACTTAAATGATGTCCATCATATATGTTCATAACCTCAAGGGGAAAGGCTATCGGTGACATTTTTTTAATGAATATTTTTTTTCTATTTTGTTGGTTAGATTTGTTTACAAAATTGAGTGAAGTAAGAAATAATACTACTAATGAAGTGTCACTTTCTCCCATATTTAAACTTTGAGTGTATATTGAAATGTTTTAATGATATCTGGTCATTTTGATCTCAAAATACAAGTAACTCTATGACAATATGTATTAATAATTTAAAAACACTTATCCTATGTTCGTTCAGTTATAATTATTTACTAAAAAGCTTTAATTTAGTAATATTTATTCTATTTTACAACATCATATATGTAATGACCGGTTTCCGTCGTTATAGAAAAGTTAACGGGGAAAATTTTGGGCCGGAATTTTTTTTGGTAGTACCTTGGAAATTCCTAGTCTAGTCCAAATTTGGCCGAAATCTGAGTCAGTGAGGTCTAGGGAAATCTTGTAATGAATGACAGATCTAATTATAAATTTGATCACACGAGTAGATAGCTAAGATGTTAAGGAACCCGTACGACTTTACGGAATCGAATTCGGGCGAGTAGAACTCCCGAAATTGATCTTAGCGTGAACGGGTAATTTCTGAGTGTCATGGGTTGAAGGTGTGTTGTGAAATTGGGGTTTGAAACTCGTTAATTTAACTCTCTGTATCCATGCAAGCCGCCAAGGTGGGATGATTCCCGCCAAGGCGGGGCCTCTGTAGCGGGGTGAGGACCGTTGTGGTGGGGCAGACGCGACTTAAGGTCGGAAATAAAATCCAAAAATGTTTTATTCTGCAATTTTCGACCTTGAGAGCTAAGGAACGAACCCAGGTGTTTTCTTGATAGTTTTTCACCATTCTTGAGGCTAAAGGTAAGGTTTTCACACCCCGAATCCATTTTTCGATCCGTAGAACTTAATTTCTTAGGTAATTATCGATGAGGGAGGGTTTTGATACGAGATTTATGGTGGAAGAAATCCTAAACTGGGTATGGGGATCAAGGGTTCGACCTAGGGTTACTTTATTGATTATAATCCGGGTATTTATGTCTTGTTTATTGATCCTCGCATTATTATTATTGTTTGTAGACCAACAACAAGCGGAAAGAATCCGGAAGGGGAAGAATTAAGTTTCTTAGGGGATTCAAGCTTTGTTCGAGGTAGGTGATGGTTGTGATTTCATGTTGTGTGATATATGTTTGTTCTTGCTTCATTATATTGCATGTATGTATGCGAATGTTGCATTATTGATTACACTAATCGTAAATGAGTATGAACAAATAACTATATGCCATGAATCACCTCTTAATTGTATGATTGTGAGAATATACATTGTTATTGTGATTGTGGTATGTTGAATGGAGCGGGTACCATGATCCAGTACACTAACTAATTGGGATCGGATGTCATGTACCGACATAAATATTGAAACGGGTGTCACGATCTGACACACTAACTTGGAACGGGTACCACGATCTAGTACACTAACTGTTTGGGTATGGGTTCTATGAGAGGACCAATGATTTGTTATACGTATGCGTATTGTTAAGAATGTGGAATTGTACATTGATCCTGAAATGATATTGATATTGTATATGTTCGGTGTATGCATGTTATGATGTTGTAATGACTTGCTTATATTGCACTTAGTGGGATAGCCGCGTGATCCTACCAGTACACTGTGGTTGTGTACTGATACTGCACTTGCATTTTTTTGTTGAGTACATGGCATCTTCAAGCGTCTACTGACAGACCTCATCTAGGAGATCAGTGAACAAGATCAGATTCAAGGGTGAGCTAGTTCTTTCAGGCTGCCATGGGTCCTCTATGTTTTAGTCCACTCTTTTCGGACTCAGACTTTCTAGTTATATTTACTCGTATATTTAGTTTTGGGTTGTACCCATTTTCCTTAGACTTGTTGAACTTTAGATGTTTTGGTACATTGACTTTCAGGTTCTAGGGAATAATTTCCGCATTGTTTTTAGAATCTTTTGTTAGACTTTTGGAGTTTATGGGAACTCTACTTTATTTCTACATTTAAACCTGCTTCCGTATCTTTAAATGCATAGATTCATGGTTAGTTGGGTTGTAGTAATGGTTCTCCCACCAGAGAGTTAATGTGGGTGCCTATCACGATGGCTGGGTGGTGACAAAGTTAGTATCAGAGCTCTAGGTTCATTGATCTCAATGTACCAAAACGAGTCTAGTAGAGTCTTACAGAACGGTACGGAGACGTCTGTACTATTCTTCGAGAGGCTATAGGACTTTAGAAAATCTATCTATTTTCTCTTGACTCCTTTCGTGCTATAACTTGGGTCCAATTGGTATTTGGTGATTCAAATTGGTATCTAACCTCCTTCACTCTTCTGTTCGTAGATGGTTAATACTCGCTTCAACGGTGTCAGGCCCGTAGCTCCCTTCAATGAGCCCGCTGAGGAGTCCGCAACAAGAGCTTGCGGTCGAGGCAGGGGTAGAGGCCGTGGAAGGGTAGCACCCTCTTGGGGTGGAGCTCCGGTTGAGGATGCTCCCAGAAATGATAATCCTCCTGCGCATCACGAAGAGATAGAGTAGAATGTGGAAGATGAGAATGATGAGGATGTTGAACAAGAGGAAGAGGTGCAAGCTGAGACTACAGGTATTCCTCCCTTAGACCCAGTGTTAGCTCAACAAATTATGTCATTCCTGAATGGATTGGTTGGTCTTGGAGTTCTTCCCGTAGTGCAAGCAATTCAAGCTCCCGCCAACCCCCCTATTGCTATCATTGTCCCCAAGGTGGGTGGAATTGTAGGTACTGATTCTTTCTTTCGTCCTTTGTTGGATCCCGTTATGACTGGTAATGAGCATGAGATGTCGACTAAGTTCTTGAAATTGAAACCGCCGGTGTTCCATGGTTCTGAGAGTGAGGACGCCTATGAGTTCATCCTATATTGTTATGAGAGGCTTCATAAGTTGGAAATTGTCCATCAGCATGGAGTAGAGTTTGTGACTTTCCAACTTCAGGGCGAGGCTAAGCAGTGGTGGAGAGCTTATGTGGACTGCAGATCTTCAACTTTACCCCCATTCACTTGGACCCAGTTTCATGCTCTATTCTTGGAAAAGTATGTACCCCAGACTTTGAGAGATCTCAAGAAGGATGAGTTCATGGCTTTGGAGCAAATTGGTATGTCTGTGGCTGCTTATGAGGCCAAGTTTCATGCTTTGCCTAGATATGATACATAATTGGTGACTGTTGAGGAAGAGAGGATCCGTCTATTTGTTAAGGGACTGAGTTCTGAGTTACAGGTATTGTCTGTACACATGACTTCTGCAGGAAAAAGTTTTAATGAGGTAACAGATTTTGTGAAGAAAGTGGAGGGGATGAGGCGAGAGGGTCAGGCTAAGGCATTGGCTAAGAAATCTAAGAGCACAGGTAACTTCCAGGGTTCCTACTCTAGAGGTTCTGGGAGACCAACACTTGCAGCCCGGCCAATTCAGTCCGCTATGCCCGTTTGTATAGGTAATTACTCGGTAACTCCACATCAAAATTTTATTCAGGATAGCCAGAGAGACGCACCTTCGGCGGGCAGCAGGCCATCCTTCGATCACATTTGTTAAAACTGTGGAGAACCTAGGCATATGAGGAGAGATTGTCCACACCAGCACATGATGGATTCCGCGCAGCAGCAGACTAGAGCAGTGGTACCCGCTGGAAATGGTAATAATGGTCGAGGGTATCCAGAAGGTAGGTGAGGAGGAAATCAGCAAGGCCGTGGAGGTCGGGGAAATGCTAACGCATGCAGAGGTACGGTGCAGCCAGGCAGGGAAATCGCCTGTCAAGATGATAGGGCACAATGTTATGCCTTTTCGGGTAAGAACGAGGCAGAGGCATCTGACGTAGTGATCACAGGTACTATTCTTGTATGTGACAGGATGGCTAATGTATTATTTGATTCGGGTTCTACTTTTCTTATGTGTCCGTGTGATTTGCCTCTGAATTTGACATGATTTGTGATATACTTGATGCCCCCATCCATGTTTCTACCCCCGTTGGAGAGTCTGTCATAGTCACCCATGTCTATCGTGCTTGTCCTATCTTGTTTATAGGTTTTCAGGCTTGGGGTGATTTGGTGATTTTGGATTTGACTGACTTCGATATAATCTTAGGCTTGACTTGGTTGTCCCCATATTATGTTGTGTTAAATTGTAATACTAAGTCTGTGACTCTAGAGATCCCCGTCAGGGAAAAAATATAGTGGAAAGGGGTGTACAAGCCTAAGCCAGCTAAAATCATATCCTCCATTAGGGCTAGGAAACTGGTGGGGCAGGGTTGTTTGGCTTATTTGGCTTATATTCGGGATGTTGAGGTTGAGTCTTCCTCTATTGAGTCTATTTCGGTGGTGTCAGAATTTAGAGAAGTGATCCTAACTGATTTGCCTGGTATGCCTCCGGATAGAGATATAGATTTCTGTATTGATTTGGAGCCTGGTACTCGTCCCATTTCCATCCCTCCATATCGTATGGCTCCGGCAGAATTAGGAGAGCTTAAGGCTCAAATCCAAGAGCTCTTTGATAAAGTATTCATCCATCCTAGTGCTTCCCCATGGGGTGCCCCAGTTTTGTTTGTTAAGAAAAAGGATGGTAGTATGAGAATGTGTATAGACTATCGACAATTGAATAGGGCCACCATTCGAAATAAGTATCCATTGCCTCGGATAGATGATCTTTTTGACCAATTTCAGGGTGCATTAGTTTTCTCTAAGATTGATTTAAGGTTTGGTTACCATCAATTAAAGATTAGGCCTGAGGATATACCAAAAACGGCATTTAGGACCCGCTATGGGCACTATGAGATTTTAGTTATGTCGTTTGGGTTGACAAATGCGCCTGCAGCTTTCATGAGTTTGATGAATGGGGTGTTCAAACCCTTTCTTGATTCGTTTGTGATAGTGTTCATTGATGACATTCTGGTTTATTCAAAAAGTGAGGAAGAGCATGCCCACCATCTTAGTATTGTTCTGGGTGTTCTTGGGAAACAAAAGTTGTATGCAAAATTTTCTAAGTGTGAATTTTGGTTGACTTCGGTTGCCTTTTTCGGGAATGTAGTTTCAAAAGAAGGGGTAATTGTAGATCCCCAAAAGATTGAGGCGGTTAGGAATTAGGTTCGACGAAGGTCTGTGACTGAAATTAGGAGTTTTGTGGGGCTCGCTAGCTACTATCGTCGGTTTTTGAAAAACTTTGCTTCTATTGCCACATACTTGACCAATTTGACCAAAAAGGAGATACCATTTGAATGGACTGAAAAATGTGAGGAGAGCTTTCAAAAGCTCAAGACTCTTTTGACCACAATACCTATTTTAGCGCTACCGGTGGAGGGTAAGGATCTTATTATTTATTCTGATGCTTCACATTCAGGCTTGGGTGCGGTGTTGATATAGGATAAGAATGTCATAGCTTATGCATCGCGACAGTTGAAGGTGCATGAGAGGAATTATCCAACACATGATTTAGAGTTGGCAGCGGTAGTGTTTGCTCTTAAGATTTGGCGGTATTATCTTTATGGTGTCAAGTGTGAGGTGTTTACTGATCATCGCAGTCTACAACATGTGTTCACTCAAAAGGATCTAAATTTGAGACATCGAAGCTGGATGGATTTACTCAAGGATTATGATGTGACCATTAAATACCATCCGGGTAAGGCTAATGTAGTGGCAGACGCACTAAGTCGAAAAGAGGTGAGTATGGGTAGTTTAGCTTGTTGAGTGTATCCAAGCGACCTTTGGCTAAAGAAATTCAATATTTGGAGTCTAAGTTCATATAGTTTGGCATCTCAGAGAAAGGTGGGGTGTTAGCTAGCATTGAAGTAAATGCCACGTTCATTGAGGAAATCAAGGCCAAACAGTTTGAGGATGAACATTTGAAAGAGCTCAGAAATAAGACAGTGTCCGGCAAAGCACAAGAGACCACTCTTGATGCGGGAGGTGTACTTAGTTTTAAAGAAGGGATTTGTGTTCCTAGAGTGGGTGACTTGATTCAGAATTTATTGATAGAATCCCATGGTTCGAGGTATTCCATTCATCCAGGTGTGACTAAGATGTACCGAGATTTGAAGTGAATTTATTGGTGGCCTGGCATGAAAAAGATATAGCGGAGTTTGTGGCTAAGTGTCAAAATTGCCAATAAGTAAAATATGAACACCAAAGGCCCGCCGGTTTGCTTCAAAGAATGCCAATTCCAGAATGGAAGTAGGAAAGAATAGCTATGGATTTTGTGGTTGGTCTTCCCAAGACATTGGGAAAATATGATTCTATTTTGGTAGTTATTGACAAATAGACTAAGTCAGCCCATTTTATTCCAGTCAGAACAAATTATAATGCTCAGCAATTGGCTAAGGTGTATGTAAGGGAGATCGTAAGTTTGCACGGGGTGCCCCTTTCTATCATCTCAGACCGTGTTACGCAGTCCACGTCCAAGTTTTGGAGGAAATTACATGAGGAGTTGGGTACGCAACTCGCTTTTAGTACAAATTTCCATCCACATACGGACAGACAATCAGAAAGGACTATTCAAGTGTTAGAGGACATGTTGAGGGCATGTATGATTGACTTTGGAGGTCATTGGGATAAGTTCCTACCCTTATGCGAGTTCTCTTATAATAATAGTTACCACTCCAACATTGACATGACACCATTTAAAGCACTGTATGGGAGGGGATGTAGATCACCCATAGGATGGTTTGAGGCTGGAGATGTGAACCCTTTGTGGGTTGATTTAGTGAAAGATGCTCAAGATAAAGTGAGGAGTGTTCAAGCTAAGCTTTTAGCAGCCCAAAGTAGACAGAAGAAGTATGCATACCATAAGGTAAGAGACATGGGATTTCAGACTGGTAAGAACGTTCTCCTTAAGGTATCACCCATGAAAGGAGTGATGAGATTCGACAAGAAGGGAAAGCTTAGTCCCCGATACATTGGACCATTTGAGGTTCTTGACCGTGTAGGGCCAGTGGCATATAGGTTGGCTTTACCCCCTAGCCTATCGGGAGTTCATCCGGTATTTCATGTGTCCATGTTGAAGAGATATCATGGAGATGGGGATTACATCATAAAATGGGACTCAGTGGTGTTAGACAAGGACCTTCAGTATGAGGAAGAACCGATTGCAATTCTTGATCGTGATGTCAGAAAGCTGAGGACCAAAGAGATTAAGTCCGTGAAAGTTTAATGGAAACATCGTCCGGTTGAGGAAGCCACTTGGGAGACCGAGAAGGACATGCGAGACAAGTATCCCAGTTGTTCGTCGATTCAGGTACTACTCCAATCTTGCTTTAGCCTGTTTCTCCTGGTTTGTCACTCGGGGACGAGTGATGGGTAAATTGTTATCTATTATAACGACCAGTCGCCGTCGTTAAAGAAAAGCCAATGGGGAAATTTTTGGGCCGGAAAACTTTTTGGTAGTACCTTGGAAATTCCTAGCATAGTCGAGATTTGGCCGAAATCTGAGTCAGTGAGGTCTAGGGAAATCTGGTAATGAATGAGAGATCTAATTATGAATTTGATCACATGAGTAGATAGCTAAGATGTTAAGGAACCCGTATGACTTTACGGAATAGAATTCGGGCGAGGAGAACTCCCGAAATTGATCTTAGCGTGAATGGGTAATTTCTGAGTGTCATGGGTTGAAGGTGTGCTGCGAAAGGGGGGTTTGAAACTCGTTAATTTAGCTCTCTGTCTCTGTGCAAGCCTCCAAGGCAGGAATATTCCCGCCAGGGTGGCGCCGCTGTAGCGGGGTGAGGAATGCTGTGGTGGGGCAGACGCGACTTAAGGTCGGAAATAAATCTCAAAAACATTTTATTCTGCAATTTTTGACCTTGAGAGCTAAGGAACGAACCCAGGTGTTTTCTTGACAGTTTTTCATCATTCTTGAGGCTAAAGGTAAGGTTTTCACTCCCCGAATCCATTTTTCGATCTGTAGAACTTAGTTTCTTGGGTAATTATCGATGGGGGAGGGTTTTGATATGAGATTTATAGTGGAAGAAACCCTAAACAGGGTATGGAGATCAAGGGTTCGACCTAGGGTTACTTTATTGATTATAATCCAGGTATTTAGGTCTTGTTTATTGATCCTCGCATTATTATTATTGTTTGTAGACCAAGAACAAGCGGAAAGAATACAGAAAGGGAAAAATCAAGTTTCTTAGGGGATTCAAGCTTTGTTTGAGGTAGGTGATGGTTGTGATTTCATGTTGTGTGATATATGTTTGTTCTTGCTTCATTATATTGCATGTATGTATGCGAATGTTGCATTATTGATCACACTAATCGTAAATGAGTTTGAGCGAATAACTATATGCCATGAATCACCTCTTAATTGTATGATTGTGAGAATGTACATTGTGATTATGATTGTGGTATGTTGAATGGAGCGGGTACCATGATCCGGTACAATAACTAATTGGGATCAGATGTCACGTACCGACATAAATATTGGAACGGGTGTCACGATCCGACACAGTAACTTAGAACGGGTACCACGATCCGGTACACTAACTATTTGGGTATGGGTTCCATGAGAGGACAAATGACTTGTTATACATATGTGTATTTTTGAGAATGTGAAATTGTACATTGATCCTGAAATGATATTGATATTGTATATGTTCGGTGTATGCATGTTTATGATGTTGTAATGACTTGCTTATATTGCACTTAGTGGGATAGCCGTGTGATCCTACCAGTACACTGTGGTTGTGTACTGATACTGCACTTGGTCTTTTTTTGTTGAGTACAGGGCATCTTCAAGAGGCTACTGACAGACCTCGTTTAGGAGATCAGTGAGCAAGATCGGATTCAAGGGTGAGCTAGTTCTTTCAGGCTGCCATGGGTCCTCTATGTTTTAATCCACTCTTCTCGGACTTAGACTTTCTAGTTAGATTTACTCGTATGTTTAGTTTTGGGTTGTACCCATTTTCCTTAGACTTGTTGAACTTTAGATGTTTTGATACATTGACTTTCAGGTTCTAGAGAATAATTTATGCATTTTTTTAGAATCGTTTGTTAGACTTTTGGAGTTTATGGGAACTCTACTTTATTTCTGCATTTAAACCTGCTTCCGTATCTGTAAATGCGTAGATTCTTGGTTAGTTGGGTTGTAGTAATGGTTCTCCCACCGGATAGTTAGTGTGGGTGCCAATCATGATGGTCTGGGTGGTGACAAAGTTGGTATCAGAGCCCTAGGTTCGTTGATCTCGATGTACCAAAACGAGTCTAGTAGAGTCTTGCGGAACGGTACAGAGACGTCTGTACTGTTCTTCGAGAGGCTATAGGACTTTAGGAAATCTCTCTATTTTCTCTTTACTCCTTTCGTGCTAAAACTTGGGTCCAATTGGTAACTGGCGATTCAAATTGGTATCTAACCTCCTTCACTCTTCTGTCCGCAGATGGTTAGCACTCGCTTCAATATTGTCAGGCCCGTAGCTCCCGTTAATGAGCCCGTTGAGGAGTCCACAACTAAAGAGGTCGCGGTCGAGGCAGGGGTAGAGGAAGAGCAAGGGGTAGAGGCCATGGAAGGGTAGCACCCGCTTGGGGTGGAGCTTCGGTTGAGGATGCTCCCAGAAATGATAATCCTCCTGCGCATCACGAAGAGATAGAGGAGAATGTGGAAGATGAGAATGATGAGGATGTTGAACAAGAGGAAGAGGTGCAAGCTGAGACTACAGGTATTCCTCCCTTAGACCCAGTGTTAGCTCAACAAATTATGTCATTCCTGAAAGGATTGGTTGGTCCTGGAGTTCTTCCCGCAGTGCAAGAAATTCAAGCTCCCGCCAACCACCCTATTGCTATCACTATCCCCAAGGTGGGTGGAATTGTAGTTACTGATGCTTTCTTTCGTCCTTTGTTGGGTCCCGTTATGACTGGTAATGAGCATGAGATGTGGACTAATTTCTTAAAATTGAAACCGCCGGTGTTCCATGGTTCTGAGAGTGAGGACGCCTATGAGTGCATCCTATATTGTTATGAGAGGCTTCATAAGTTGGGAATTATCCATCAGCATGGAGTAGAGTTTGTGACTTTTCAACTTCAGGGCGAGGCTAAGCAGTGGTGGAGAGCTTATGTGGACTGCAGATCTTCAACTTTACCCCCATTCACTTGGACCCAGTTTCATGCTCTGTTCTTGGAAAAGTATGTACCCCGGACTTTGAGAGATCACGAGAAGGATGAGTTCATGGTTTTGGAGCAAAGTGGTATGTCTGTGGCTGCTTATGAGGCCAAGTTCCATGCTTTGTCTAGATATGCTACACAATTGGTGACTACTGAGGAAGAGAGGATCCGTCTATTTGTTAAGGGATTGAGTTCTGAGTTACAGGTATTGTTTGCAGGAAAAAGTTTTAATGAGGTAACAGATTTTGTGAAGAAAGTGGAGGGGATGAGGCGAGAGGGTCAGGCTAAGGCATTGGCTAAGAAAGCTAAGAGCACAGGTAACTTCCAGGGTTCCTACTCTAGAGGTTCAGGGAGGCCAACACTTGCAGCCCGGCCAATTCAGTCCGCTATGCCTGCTTCTACAGGTAATTACTCGGTAACTCCACATCATAATTTTATTCAGGATAGCCAGGGAGCCGCACCTTCGGCGGGCAGCAGGCCATCCTTCGATCGCATTTGTTAAAAATGTGGAGAACCTGGGCATATGAGGAGAGAATGTCCACACCCGCGCATGATGGATTCCGCACAGCCGCAGACGAGAGCAGTGGTACCCACGGGAAATGGTAATAATGGTCGAGGGAGTCCACAAGGTGGGCGAGGAGGAAATCAGCAAGGCCGTGGAGGTCGGGTAAATGCTAACGCATGCAGAGGTACGGTGCAGCGAGGCAGGAAATCGCCTGTCAAGATGATAGGGCTCAGTGTTATGCCTTTCCGGGCAAGAGCGAGGCAGAGGCATCTGACGTAGAGATCACAGGTACTATTCTTGTATGTAACAGGATGGCTAATGTATTATTTGATCCGGGTTCTACTTTTCTTTTGTGACCGTGCGATTTGCCTCTGAATTTGACATGATTTGTGATATACTTGATTCCCTTATCCATGTTTCTACCCCTGTTGGAGAGCCTGTCATAGTCATTCATGTCTATCATGCTTGTCCTATTTTGTTTATAGGTTTTCAGACTTGGGGTGATTTGGTGATTTTGGATTTGACTGACTTCGATATAATCTTAGGCATGACTTGGTTGTCCCCCTATTATGTTGTGTTAAATTGTAATACTAAGTCTGTGACTCTAGAGATCCCCGTCAGGGAAAAATTATAGTGGAAAGGAGTGTACAAGCCTAAGCCAGCTAAAATCATATCCTCCATTAGGGCTATGAAACTGGTGCGGCAGGGTTGTTTGGCTTATTTGGCTCATATTCGGGATGTTGAGGTTGAGTCTCCCTCTATTGAGTCTATTCCGGTGGTGTCAGAATTTAGAGAAGTGTTCCCAACCGATTTGCCAGGTATGCCTCTGGATAGAGATATAGATTTCTGCATTGATTTGGAGCCTGGTACTCATCCCATTTCCATCCCTCCATATCATATGGATCCGGCAGAATTAGGAGAGCTTAAGGCTCAAATCCAAGAGCTCTTCGATAAAGGATTCATCCGTCCTAGTGCTTCCCCATGGGGTGCCCCAGTTTTGTTTGTTAAGAAAAAGGATGGTAGTATGAGAATGTGTATAGACTATCGACAATTGAATAGGGTCACCATTCGAAATAAGTATCCATTGCCTCGGATATATGATATTTTTGACCAATTGCAGGGTGCATTAGTTTTAAGTCTAAGGAAAATGGGTACAACCCAAAACTAAATATACGAGTAAATCTAACTAGAAAGTCTGAGTCCGAAAAGAGTGGATTAAAACATAGAGGAACCATGGCAGCCTGAAAGAACTAACTCACCCTTGAATCCGATCATGCTCATTGATCTCCTAAACGAGGTCTGTCAGTAGCCGCTTGAAGATGCCCTGTACTCAACAAAAAAAGACCAAGTGCAGTATCAGTACACAACCACAGTGTACGGGTAGGATCACGCGGCTATCCCACTAAGTGCAATATAAGCAAGTCATTACAAACTCATGAAAGTTGCAGGCGCATTTGTCAACCCAAACGACATAACTAAAAACTCATAGTGCCCATGGCGGGTCCTAAATGCCGTTTTTGGTATATCCTCAAGCCTAATCTTTAACGATGGTAACCAGACCTTAAATCAAGGGTTAGTGTGGGTGTCAATCACGATGGTCTGGGTCGTGATAATATACTATATATACGATACACACGTGCAACACACATGCCTTGAAACTAGTATATATATTAAAAAAAGAAGTAACATCAGTCAGAAAATTTATAATTTAAAATACGTAAGGTAGATAAGAATTTTTGCATAAAACTTATTTGACTCCTAAAATAGGATTGGCACTTTATGATGAAATAAAGATAGCATAGATTTGATTCAAATTAAAATGGTTCATATTTGTGCATAAAAATTTTGACTTGTTTAATCCTTCAAAGTGTAGATTTTTTTCATATATAAAAGGTATATTAATTAATAGAAAAAATGTGTTGACTAGATACCATTCTAAGAAAATCTTATTGAGAACTATATTTAAAAATTTATTATTATTCTATTGCTATCTTCTAGGGAGATTAGGAGAAACTCTTGATTCCACAATAATTAGAAGGAAAATATAAGATGGAATTAAGATAGTCCTTACTTTACTTTAATAAGAAAAAGAAATATTTGTGCATGAAATTTTTGACTTGTTTTTTAATCTTTTAAAGAAAATATTTTTCTCTTATAAAAAAGGTATATTAATTAAGAGAAATAATTATATAGACTAGATACAATCCTGAGAAATCATATCTAGAACTACATTTTAGGATTAGTATTTATGTTTTTCTATTAGTATCTTGGAGGCAAATTATAAGAAAAATATTAATTTAATTACCTAATGAGTAAAAGCAAAAAAAAAGGTAAGTTTGTTGAAATTTCAGTAACAAAATTCGTATATATGACATGAAGTTAATGGCTTGGTTTATGTTCAATGTACTTGTCCTGCTATAAATACAAGTGAATACTTTCATATATTTTCAAGTGAATATTTCACTAAGAGAAAAAGGGAACTTTATTTGTAATAAACATCATGCCAATCAAATGGTAAAGATTTTAAATTCACTAGAAACATAACATTATTTATAGATTTTGATGTTTATGTTTATGTGCATAATTTGTTACATTGTTTGTTGTCAGGATTTTGCACTGGCGGCCAAATGCAGGCATAACAGTCAACACTCAAATACTGACAGAACTATTTCAATGTGTTGAGAGCATTAATGGTGTTAAAGATGGAACATGGAAAAATACACTTAGCTTTTATAAGCCTATACTCAAAGGTATTCCATTACACCATATGTCTGTAAACACAACATAAAGGATAAATCTCTTTTTTCCTCTCGATTCATTGTAAATTTTTGAAAGTACTCTTCCGTTCATGTAAGAGATTTGATATTGGAGTGATTTTTTTCTTAATAGAACAAGCAAACGCATCGGAGTTTCCCCAAAACTATTTGGGCATTTCACTTCAAGAACAGCCCAACAAGTATTATATGCTAATTAGAGAACAAAGATTGATTGTCGAAGCAGAGTCATCTATTCAGACGATAATGGAGACCTTGCAGTCTTACAAAATAAGGGTTGCACTTAATTTTGAGGTTTATATTACCGAGATTTGCTAATTATTACTGTTCTTATTATAAGAGGATGATTAACTGATATAGCACTATCCACGATTTTGACTTCATAAATTGAAGAGTCCATAAGTGATATTATCTGCATGTATTATGCTTCAATATTTTGATAAAATTAAAGAACTTCTCCATATTAAGATAACTATTTACCGTATAAAAATGTGAAGATTGAAGAAATTCGAGATGACAACATACCAAATATTAGTTCGTCTATTTGTCAATCAGTCATAAAATAAGGTTTCAATTCTTAGAGAATTGTGTCATCCAGTTGGACTTTTCCTAACAACAACTCATTCGTTGAACTGATCAAGAATTTTCTTGCAATAACAAAAACATTATATATTGTTGGTAAAGATCCTATGTTCTCTACGGTGATTCATAGAAGATAATTTTGATACTTAACACTATTTGGACTACTTTGGTTTGTGTTTCAGAATTCACAAAATGAACTTACAAAGCACTACATCATAATACTAATTTAAATATTTGACCCATATAGGGATTTCAGTATCGACTTGGTGACTTCAGGATGCGAGTGGGCAAAGCTGTTCCAATAAACTCTGAGAACTTGAGGGGAATAATTATGGAGGTATGAAATACTTTTAGATATTTATTCTCAGTTGAACACTTGTTATGTTGCTAAGCCTTTTTTGAAACATTGATATATTATGATCTTTTATGCTTTTTATGTTGAATGAATAGAAATTCATTTATTTCGCTTTACGTAAAAATATAATTACATCTTTTGTCCTTTTTAATGCTAAAAGATTGTCACATAAACATATTTTTACTTGAGACATTGATTGGACTAGGTGAAGGACATTGCTTCCTACTTATTTTCACCTTAAAAGAAGAAGAGATGAAAAAGACGAAGGTATGATGGAATGGATAAGAATTAAGTCAATATTTGTATATATCTATGGGCAATTTGATTGGCAGGTACAATCGATTCATAGCCTCTTGAGCACAACCCTCATTCATGCAAGGATTGGTGTATAAGGCTCCATACCGAGTTTTATGAAATATCTTAGAACAATAACTTTCTAGTACTTTTTTCCACATTGTCATTGCATTTCAATGGTACAACACAAATTTTAAGCAGTTTCTATTATGAGCATGTTGGCCTCACATGATGTTTATTTCTTTTATAGATGGAGTATCTACCGATTTCCTCATGGGAAACATCACACCCGATTATGGGTGAATTCTTCGAAATATGGATGGAAGCTCTTGGGAAAAGATCATTACCAGGTCATTTTGTGCACATTGAAGCAAATTTTGCAGAGTATGGCCTCTCTGATCAGTACACTTCACAACACACAGCTGTACAATATGATAACATCATAACTCAAATGGTAGCAACTGCTATATCATCACAGGGAGTTAGAAATTAGAATGTTTTGTTAATATCATATTCAGAAATGGATTAGGAATATGCATGCAGAACATGATGTCGTTACACAACTACTTTCTTATGTACTTACAACTAAAATCAGAATTCCAATAGTAAGCAAGCTTAGAGATACTATGATTTCATATCAGTGTAATTCCTTCTCTTTTAAGTGGGTGATATAAAAGTTAAATTTTTGCTTTTGTCTGAAATATTGTACTTAAAATGATATATAAACTTCTAAGTCTATGCAACATAAGTAGGGATTGAACTTTGGAGAGTCAAGCTTTCTTGATAAATGTGGTATATATTTACCTTTAAAAAATGGACCATCTGACACCATTGAAAATTAAGGAAAAATAAGAGCAAGTCAATATACATGCTAAAAAGATTTTGGTTAAGCTGCGATGGAGATATTCAGATTAAAAAGGTGATTTCAAGCTTATATATGATTTTAAAATTCTAAGTAACACATTTCAACTTTCTATCACGGTCCAAAAATGGACGTGATGATACCTGTCTTATCCCACCAAGACAAGTTGGTTGAAAACTCAAATAATAACGATAGATGCAGAAGTAAAACAACAAGAACATCACTCAAGAGTCAATCCGTCTCCATTTGTTTCCCTTTTCTCTAATGGGGGAAGCAACAAAGTGGCTGACCAAACTACCAAGGGAATCTATCACTTCTTGGGAGAGCTCACGGAAGTGTTTTATGAATGATTCTTCCCTCCATCGAAGATGGTAAAGTTGAGGGATAACATTCAAAATTTCAAGAGGATTGATGGTGAACCTATTCATGAGACGTGGTTGAGATTTCAAAATATGGTTCTCCAATGTCCTACTCATGGGATGCCAGACAATGTGTTGTTGCAATATTTCTATCGGAGTCTTGAAACCGTTAACAAGGGTGTCGCTGACCAACTTATTTGGGGTGGAATCATGAGACAACCATTTGTCATAACGTCGGCTTTTCTTGATGAGATGACCAAAATTAATCATGCATGGTACACAAGGCAAGATCAGGTGTCTCCTCTGAATCTTGAGCTGACCAAGTAACAATTGGCGAAGAACCAAGAACGTGATGAGAACATGGCCAAGATAATGATCAAATGGACCTATTGACAAAACATGTCATGGGAGGCGGTTATAAGGCTGTGAACGCGGTAGGTGCTAGTAGTAGAGTGACCTCGGATGATGCACAGTTCGAAGTCATGTATAATGAAGAGGTACAATTCTTATCAAACCAAGCGGGGGGTTCTCGTTCGAGCTATCCAAGGTCGGGTCAGAATCAAGGTTGGAATAGAGATCGTGATGATGATTGGAGAGATCGGGATCGAGATTGGCGTGATAGGGGTGAAAATTAGAGAGATAGAGATGGTAGTAAAGATCGTTATGTACCTCCCCATAAAAGTCCAAAGTAGAAGAAACCAAAGGCTGACCCCAAAAATTTTTGGACTAAGGATATGTTTGCCCGCATCCTAAACAAGGTGGAAGGAATGGATAAGGTACTCAAGGAGATGAAGGATGACATCTCATCTTCAAATCAAACGGTGACCTCGCACTCGGTTTTCAGAAAGCAACTTGTGACTCAAATGGGTCAAATCTTGGCTCACTTAAATCCAAGACCGAAAGAAGGCCTTCCTAGTGATACCTTGGCCAACCCGAAGAATGATGCTTGAATGTCCACGTCATGCAACAGAGTTAAATAAGGAGCTTCTTGGGAGGCAACACAAGTTTTATTTTCTTATTTGAATAATGTTCGTTGGATGCGCAGGTTGAAATTCAAATTTTAGAGGAAAACCAATTGGGCGACCTCATAGCTCACTCGGTGAATCGCTGAGTCGCTCGGCGAGCCCGATCAAGCTCGCCTTTTAAACCAAATGAAGGGCTGGTTTTCTACCTAATTTTGTAGGCTAAGGTCCACTTGGTGAGTCGCCGAGTGGATCAACAACGTTAGTGAGCCTCGCAAATCGCGGCGTGAGCTGAAGGGTCAAGAACCCTCCAGTTGTTTTAAATTCAAAATCGCTCCTTCATTTGAACTTTTCGACTCCTGCACCCTTTCAATCAAACTTTAGATTATCTTCTTAGTTTAAATATTGTGGTTGTCCTCTTGTGTGATTGGAATCTGAAGTGTCGTCTATCCTCCCCTCTTCATCTAAGTGTCTCCTTATCTTCATTTAAGGTTGGATTTCCAAATTTGCTTTAATTTCATGATTTATACTAGGCATGCTATTGAGTAGTTAATGGATCTATTATGCTGAGTAATTTTTGTGCCTCGATTGTGTGCCTATTCGCTCGTAGTAGTTTAATTTGAAATTGAGCATGTTAGATGACTTGTTTAGCCTAAATTGTTCTTGTTTTGTGTCTGAATTGATTGAATTGTGGGTGTGCATGTTTGATAGTGTACGGATAAAGTCTGAGTAGCCCAAATTCAGCCAAATGACTTGAATTTTCCCAATGATGGATTGGGTGACGTCATTCTTAAGGGAAAATGGTTGTTTGGTTGAATTTAAATCAATTGGGGGGAAGTATGAGTATCCTGTCTTAGTTATTCATTGTGGGTAGGCTAAAATTGTTGGGAATTGTGCTTGAAATGGTTTTTCGTAGGCTGTTAGTTGCGAATTGGAATTTGGGTTGGGAATTTGACACGTCGGGCCACTTGGCAAGATGAGTCGAGCTCGCCGAGTGACTCGGTGGATTTCCTAATGATCCCCCTTATCGCCTATTTGACCTGTATTGTTGGTAATTTTTTTTGTAACATTCGGTTATGCTTTGTTGCTCGCCGAGTAGACTAAGCAACTCGCCGAATTGCTATGCCATCGTCTTCCTGATCCCTGATTTTGCTAAATGTTTCTGTGACTTTCGACAAGACCTCTCTTTCTCGCCGAATAGGTTTGGTTACTTACCGATTGGACTTCGATCTCTCCCTTTTGCACTGAATTTTTGCTGAATTTTTCTAAAACATTCGGCGAGTCCTCTGTCACTCGCCGAATGGAATCAGCAACTCACCGAATCGGTTGGCAAGTTTATCTGCAACATTCTGAGAATCTTATGTCACTAACCTTGTGCAACCGCACTTGTTTTCCATTTGTGTTATTTTACAGATATGGCTAGACCGAAGCTTTCCGTAAGAGGTCCAGTATCCAGAAAGAAGGATAAAAGGGTTGTGATAGCAGCGGAGGTTGATCCTTCCTGAATTACTCGACAAAAACCTCCTCACCGAGTGGGAGGACAAAATAAAGAAGTAGGTGGTCACCAGTTCATGTTCGAGTTCATCTGATAGTATGGGCATCAATTCCACCCATCTCACCTCCTCTGGGTTTGAGAGTGAGGAAGCTACGGGGTCCAAGACTCTAGTACGCACACCGGCAACAGAGGGAGAGTCCCTAAAATGGAGGCGCTCAGATCTGTGTTCTAAAGAAGTTCATGATCCATTGTCCTGACTTCCAGCACTTCCAAAACCTCCATCACCTCCAGTATCTCAGGCACCTCAAGTGCCCCATGCCCCAGCACATCCTCCTATGTCCATGAATCGACTGAAAGGCACTGACTTTCAAACTATTGGGGAGGAGAAACGGTTGTCCACAGATGGTCTGGTAGACAGATATCATGTTGTATGGCAGACGTTGCATTTCCATAAATTCCAATAGTTTACACAGCCCCGGAGTCTATATGGGCCCACATGGGTACGGGAGTTCTATGAGGGCTATGCACGATTGATTCTGAAAGGGAAAAATAAAGCTGGGTTGATGGAACCAGTTGACTTTCTTGAGGTGCAGGGTATAAGGGAGAAGTGCAGCGAGACAGATATGAATGATGTGTTGGACTGCACTACACAGACTCGATACTCTTTGACCGATATAGTCAAAACCAAGACATTGGATGACTTGGTGGGGTGGCTAGCTCCGTTTTTAAGTGATGCCACTCCCCATGGATAGAGGCGGGAGTTGTGATTGAGAAGAAAGATTTAAACATTGCGGCTCGGTACTGGTTTGGAATCATCAGCATCACTCTAATGCCTTCGCAAAATGAGTCTATCATCTGGCATCCAAAAGCTGCACTTCTGGGATGTATTATTGACCGGGAGAGGCTGAACTTGGGGTCTATCATTGCATATGAGATGGTTATGAGGGCCAAGTAAAATCAAACCTCATTGCCATTCCTAGTTCTGATCAGCGCTTTGTGTCACCGAGCGGGTGTGCCCTTTGTGGCAAAGACAGATGTCGACGTTACTCCTTCCTCGTCTTGTGACATTCGTCGGATTGAGGAAAAATACATGAAAGATGAAGATGAGAGGAAGAAGGCACCGGTGGACACTTCTCTGGTTGTCGATTTAGAATCCATGGAGGCCAAGATTACTTTGTCTACTCCGACAGTTGAGCCGACAAGTATACCTAGCTCCTCCACCTCTACTGCACCAGCTCTTTCTACTGCTTCAAGTCCTTCCTTGATGCAGGCCATGATCAACAAAGTGGGAAATCTTGCCCATTCGGTTGATGTGCGGGCTTTCTGGGTCGAAGCAGCTGTCCCGTCGATGATTGAGCGGGCTATAGCTGCTGTACTTGCTCCCATTCGAGAGGATTTGATAGGGCTCCGAGGGATGATCACAGTCCAAGGGTTAGCATTTAATGCCCTCACCCCTCGGTTTGAGGCATGTGAGATGGCAGACCGTAGCTCTGCAGATGTGACATCCTTAAAGGCTGATATTACAAGTCTGCGTTGAGATGTGGATGAGCAGATATCCACTGATATATCGATGTTGTGGGGCGGTTTAGATATCCCTGAGGACCCTATTTTTGAGATATCGACAGTTCCAAGTGCTTCTGAAATCACTCTCGCTTCTATGACCGAAGATGTTGTTGCAGTTGATGAGGATGGGGAGTCTGACATGCCCGAGACGGATGAGGAGGAGTTAGAGACTCGTGATGAGGAAGTCTATGAGGATCTAGAGGACTTAAAGGGTGATTTGCAACGGGTAGCCACTAGGCATCACTTCACAGCATGTCGATGATTGGTTCTAGTGGGTGTAAGCCCACAGAAGAGATTGTTGCGCAACCATCCTTAGTTGGAGATAAGCAGTGCACTGATGCCCATGTTGAGGCCTGTAACACTCTGAATTCGAAAGATGAAAGCCTAGCAAAAATTCAGAACTCCCAGGTGCCATCCACGAGGGCCAACCACGGCCCGTGGTGTGGGCCACAGACCGTCGGTGTGTCCGTGGATTGGTAGCTTAAAAGTTCTCCAGGGCAGAACCACGACTGGACCTACGGACCGTAAGTGGGTCCACGGTCCGTTGTCTAGGGGTCCGTAGATTTTCCAAAAGTCTTTCACCACCATCCACGGTCCACCAGGATAGACCATAGGTCAGATGATGGTCCATCGACTGGTTCCATGGTTGGTAAGTCGGTGGACAGCGGACAGTTAGTTCAGGGGTAGTTGGGTCTTTTCCTAATTAATTAGTTCATATACTACGTCGTTTTGCCTATGTTTAAGACCCCTATATAAGATTTTTCAACCCCCAAATTAACCCATTTACTTCATTCTTCCAAATTCCCAAAACAAAACCAAATTCCTCTCCAAATATTCTCTCTCTAGAAACTTGAAAAAGAGGAAGAAGGATTCACCTAGGGTTTCAAACTAAGGTTCCAATTCCTCCATTGAAGGCTAGAAACTGGAGTCAAGGTATGATAGTTTTCATCCATTGATTCCTTTCATCCATGGAGTTCCCAAATTCCACTATTTTAAATGGTAGAATTCCCCAATTAAGTTAGGGTTTTCTTCAATTAGCATGAGTTCCTTTCATTATTGATTTAAATGATGATCTATTATGCATGAATTGATGATACATGATGATTTTATGATGATTTCCCCATGAACCCATGTAATCCCCATGTTTTCAAGTTATGAATCATATGATGTAGGATTTTGATCTTCAAGAAAGAGATTTATGAAATTAGGCATGTATTGCAATCTTTACATGTATTTATGATGAAATCCATATATAACCCATGTTTTCTAAAAGTTTATGATTAAAAGTAGGTTTTAACCTCAAGAGGTAAATTATGGACTTATGCATTGTTTATGAAATATATGCAAATGTTTTGAAGGGTACTTTGAGAGTAAAGTACCAATGATGATGTTGTGTTGTTAAAGGATATTCTCACTAAAATACGTACTAGCATGATGTGAAAGGTTTTCTCACATAGAAAGGATTCTTAGGTTGAAAGGCTTTCTCAGCTAATTGAATCAAAGACAAGGACCGATCTTAATGAAACTTACTTGAATTGGTTGTCCAAGGGCACCTTTTCATGAGTAATGAAGTCAAGTAAGAAATGACTATTTCATGAGAATTTATGCTTAGCACTGAGTGGATATTGATAGTGAGATGGAAGCTCTCCCATAGTAGAGGCCGGGTTTCCAAAGCAATCTCATGAGATGGAAGCTCTCCTGTAGAAGAGGTCGGGTTTCTAGTAGAAATCTCCTCATCCCATAACTATGTGCCCCCATAGGTTGATTAGCTAGTGGATCCACTTAAGCTAGAAGTTCAAGGTTCTACCTTCGGCAAGTAGGACACCCCTTTTCGGTGTGGGGTAGACACTGGATTCTATGTTATAGCTCACATGGTCTCAATGTCGGTTAAGGCTAATTCCCCACAAGTAAGACTGAACTAAGGTTACTTCAAGAAGTATCGCATATGAGTTCAAAGCTTTTAAATATGAAGTTAGCTTGCATTGACCATGATTTATGACTTATGTTTTTATAACTCTTTCATATTATGTTTTAGCTTGGTTAATTGCATGTCATGAAATGAAATGTCCTTTTTATCATGATTTAAATGTTTTGTGTATGGCTATCAGACTTGGTACATTGTTTTGTACTAACAAATACTCTTGCCTATATTTTCCCTAAATGTAGGGTCCGATATTCAGGGTGCTCAATTTCGTGGCTAGTTGGTAATTTCATTAATTCCCGAGCTTTGGCGAGTCCTCATGCATCAAGGATGGACTTTTATTGTTTAGTTTATTTCATGTATTTCTCTTTTGGACATGATGTATGGGCTAGGCCCAATTTCATTCTATTGTATTAGATGGCTATTATGAGACAAGAGTTTAGACTTCCGCTTTTCGTTTTATAAAATATTTTGGACTTGAACTCTTTTACTCTTATTGTTCTATTTCTTATGTTATGATATCTAAGTGGCTTGTATGGAGTCCTCCGGGGTTCTATACGCCATGTTACATCTAGAGGGTTCCCCGAGGTCGTGACAAACTTGGTAATCAGAGCACAAGGTTTAGAATGGTCCTAAGATGTCTAATAAGCCACGTCTAGTAGAGTATTGTTCATGAGTGTGAATCGCACCACATTTATGAATGAGAGGCTACAAGATGATTAGGAAACTCCACTTCTTTCATTACTCTTAAGTCGTGCGATAAAGTTTAACTCTATAAGGTCTCTCTCCTAATCCTTATCCTTTGTTCTTCAGGATATGGCTACCCAAAGAGCTTATGCTAGAAGGAATGTGAGGGAGAATGCGGAACAAGAAGCTCCTCCCCAAGCCCCTCAAGTTCCGATCGATCCTTTGGCCGAGTATGTGTCTAATGCAGAGTATAGGGCTGCTTTTCAAGTGTTGACTCAAGCCAGGATGGCCCTAGCTAATAGGAAGGATGTGGTTCCCGCAAGCTCAAATATGAATTCGGCATCTTTAAGAGTGAGGGACTTCACAAGGATGAATCCTCCGGAGTTTCATGGTTTAAAAGTTGAAGAAGATCCTAGAGAGTTTATTGGATGAGGTCTATAAGGTGTTGATGATCATAGGAGTTACACCGGGGGAAAAGGCGGAGTTGGCCGCTTACCAATTAAAAGGTGTGGCTCAAGTGTGGTATAACCAATGGAAAGAAGGGAGACTAAAAGATGCGGGTCCTCTTGATTGGAAGAAGTTTAAGGCCGCGTTTCTTGATAGATTCTTTCCCCTTGAGATGAGGGAAGATAAGGTGCTTGAGTTCATTAACCTTCGACAAGGGAGTATGAATGTGAGGGAATATGCTCTAAAGTTTACTCAATTGTCTAAGTATGCTCCATCAATGGTTGCCAATTCAAGGGCTAAGAAGAGTAAGTTTGTGTCAGGTGTGTCTGAAATGGTGGTTAAAGAGTGCCGAACCGCAATGCTAATTCATTATATGGACATCTCTCGTCTCATGGTACATGCACAACAAATTTCGGAGGAAAAACTTTAGGAAAAGTCTAGAGAGGCAAAAAAGGCTAAGACCGGTGATGATAATTTCTCTAACACAAGGTCCGTTGGACAAGGTCATCCAAGATTCCAACAAAGGTTTTCCGGTCAAGGTTCCTCCAATGCTCCTCCTAAGTTCAACCAAGATAGAGTTACTCTTGTTGACTTGGTAGAGCTTGATATGTTAGATTTTCATGTCATCTTGGGTATGGATTGACTGCACTTTTGTTATGCTTTTATTCATTATAGAACACTTGTAATCAAGTTTCAATTCCCAAATGAGCCTATCTTGGAGTGGAAAGGGGGAAATTCTATGCCTAAGGGTCAGTTTGTTTCTTATCTTAAAGCTACAAAGATGATTTCTAAGGGTTGCTTTTACCACCTAGTAAGGGTGAGGGATGTAGATTCTGAAACCCCTTCTCTTGAGTCGGTCCCCATTGTCAATGAGTTTCCGGAAGTGTTTCCAGATGATCTACCCAGTATTCCTCCCGAGCGGGAAATAGACTTCCGTATTGACCTTCTCCCTGATACGCAACATATCTCTATTCCTCCTTATCATATGGCTCCGGCAGAACTTAAGGTGTTGAAAGAACAGTTGAAGGATTTGTTGGATAAGGGTTTCATCCGACCAAGTATCTCTCCATGGGGTGCTCTAGTTTTGTTTGTTAGAAAGAAAGATGGGTCTCTTCGTATGTGTATTGATTATCGTCAATTGAAAAAGGTGACCATTAAGAACAAGTATCCTCTCTCAAGGATATATGGTTTATTTTGTTAACATCAAGGAGCAAGTTATTTCTCTAAGATTGATCTCTGATCGGGTTATCATCAATTGAGGGTGAAGGAGGATGACATTTTGAAGACGGTTTTTTGAACTCGGTATGATCACTATGAGTTTCTAGTAATGCCGTTTGGGTTGACTAATGCTCTGGCGGCGTTCATGGACTTGATGAACAGGGTGTTTAGGCAATACCTTGACATGTTTGTGATTGTGTTCATCGATGATATTTTGATCTATTCAAGGAGTGAAAATGAGCATATGGATCATTTGAGGATTGTGTTGCAAATCCTTAAGAACCAACAACTTTTTGCAAAGTTTAGCAAATGTGAATTTTGGTTAAGGTCTTTAGCTTTCCTTGGTCATATTGTTTCGAGTAAGGGTATCGAGGTAGATCCTAAGAAGACGGAGGTGGTCAAGAGTTGGCCTAGACCTCTAACTCCTTCGGATATTAGAAGTTTCTTGGGTTTGGCCGGTTACTATAGAAGGTTTGTTGAAGGTTTCTCTTTAATTGCCTCTCCTTTGATGGCTTTGACTCAGACGAAGGCTAAGTTCATATGGTCGGAAGCATGTGAGAAGAGTTTCCAAGAGCTGAAAGATAGACTAGCTTCCGCTCCGGTGTTGACCTTACCGGAAGGAATATATGGTTTTGTGGTTTAACATGATTCCTCGATAATTGGGCTAGGGTGTGTTCTTATGCAAAATGGGAAAGTTATTGCCTATGCCTCAAGGCAACTTAAAATCCATGAGAAGAATTATCCTACTCACGACCTTGAATTAGCGGCGGTCGTTTTTACCTTAAAGATTTGGAGACACTATTTGTACGGAGTTCATGTTGATGTGTTTACCGACCACAAGAGTTTGCAATATGTGTTTAATCAAAAAGATCTAAATCTTCTCCAAGGAAGGTGGCTTGAGTTATTGAAAGATTATGAAATGAGTGTCCTTTATCACCCCGGTAAAGCTAATGTGGTAGCGGATGCTCTTAGTCGGTTATCCATGGGTAGTGTTGCTCATATTAAAGAAGAAAAGAAAGAGTTGGTTCGAGATGTTCATAGGTTGGCTTGGTTAGGTGTTCAACTAGTGGGCTCCACCAAAGTTGGTGTTATGGTTCACAATGGTTCTGAATCATCTTTTGTGGCGGATGTGAAAGCCAAGCAAGGTCTTGATCCAATTTTAGCAGAATTGAAAGAGGCGGTGCTTGAGAAATCAGTTGATACTTTCTCCCAAGGGGGAGATGGTGTACTTAGATACAAAGGTCATTTATGTGTTCCAAATGTTGATGACTTGAGAGAACAAATTTTGACAGAACCCCATAGTTCGTGGTATTCCATTCACCCGGGAGCCACCGTGATGTACCGTGACCTACAGGAGGTCTATTGGTGGAATCGGATGAAGAAGGATATTGCGGGATTTGTGGCTAAGTGTCCAATTTGCCAAAAAAGTAAAGGTTGAGCATCAGAAACCAAGAGGTCTATCCCAAGATATCAGCATTCCTACTTGGAAGTGGGAAGACTTGAATATGGACTTTATTGTTGGTTTGCCTCGTACCCGGCGATAACATGACTCTATTTGGGTTATAGTAGATTGGATGACAAAATCGGCTCATTTATTTCCCGCTAAGGTTTCCTATTCGGCGGAGGAATATGCCAAGATGTACTTTAGAGAAATATTAAGGTTGCACGGAGTTCCCTTGTCCATTATTTCCGATCGTGGTACCCAAATCACTTCTCAGTTTTGGAAGTCATTCCAAAAGGGGCTTGTCACTAAGGTTAAGCTTAGCACGACTTTTCATTCCCAAACCGATGGGCAAGCGGAGCGTACTATACAAACTTTGGAAGATATGTTAAGGGCTTGTGTGATTAATTTTAAGGGTAATTGGGATGACCTTTTTCCATTCATAAAGTTTGCCTATCATAATAGCTATCTCTCAAGTATCGATATGGCTCCATTTGAAGCCTTGTATAATAGGAGGTGTAGATTTCCCATAGGTTGGTTTGAGGTGGGTGAAGTTGCCTTAATAGGTCCCAAATTGGTACATGAGGCCATTGAGAAAGTTCGACTCATTAGAGAGAGGTTGAAAATGGCTCAAAGTCGGCAAAAGTCCTATGCCGATGTGAGAAGAAGGGATCTAGAGTTTGAGGTTAATGATTGGGTTTACTTGAAAATCTCACCCATGAAGGGTGTAATGAGGTTTGGTAAGAAGGGGAAGCTTAGTCCCTGGTATGTAGGCCCATATCTGATTGTGAGGCATATGGGTTAGGTTTCTTATGAGTTAGATTTGCCAAATGAGTTGGCAACAGTGCATCCCGTGTTCAATGTCTCTATGCTTATGAAGTGTGTTGGAGATCCGACATCCATAGTTCCTCTAGAAGGGTTGGGAATTGATGAAAGTCTTTCTTATGAGAAAGTTCCGGTTGAGTTTCTAGGCCGCCAAGTCAAGAAATTGAGAAACAAGGAAATAGCTTCCGTGAAAGTATTGTGGAGGAATCAATTAGTTGAGGGTGCAACTTGGGAGGTCGAGGCTGATATGATGTCCCGATATCCTCATCTCTTTCCTTCTACTCCTATTCCAGCTTGAGGTAATGAGTTCCTCTTGAGTTGTCCTTGTTTTCGGAGTCATGTGTTTTTATGTGTTTCCATGATTTCCTTATGTTGTGCATGTTCATGAAAACTTGTGTTTTGAAAGAAAATGAGTTTACATGATTCATCTTCCTCATGTTGTTGTGCATTGAGTATGAGTTGCCTATAGACTTCATGAGATGAATTGATGAACATGCTTTAGATATGCATTTTGAGAGTGAAGTGCATATGAGCTCCATGAGATTGTGTTGAGCATGCTTTTAGCTTGGAGAAGGTCGTTCCTCCTTGAACATGAGTAATTTTGAGAATTCATGCATATTGGGTTGCTAGATGTAGTTCCTACTCCCTTATGATTCATTGAGTATGTTTAGTTAAAGTTGATGTTTCCTCCTTGATTTGTACATTGCATACATGATGGGCTATTAGAGTTAGTTTCACCCCTCTTGTGATGTTTTGAGAACGTCCTATCTTGGAGTCGATAGTTCCTCCTTGGTTGTATGCATTCCATTGTAGGTTGGGTTGTTAGTTCCTTTCCTGCTCTTTTAGAACCAGTTTGAATCTCATTCGAGGACGAATGGTCCCAAGGGGGAGATATTGTAACACCCCGATTTAGAAAGAAGAAAGTCTAGCAAAAATTAAGAACTCCCAGGTGCCATCCACGAGGGCCAACCACGGCCCGTGGTGTGGACCACGGATCGTAGGTGGGTCCGTGGATTGGTCCCTCAGAAGTTCTCCAGGGCAGAACCACGACTGGACCTACAAACCATAGGTGGGTCCACGGTTCGTGATCCAAGGGTCCGTAGACTGGCCAAAAGTATCTGACCACCATCCACGGTCCACTAGGGTGGACCATAGGTCAGACGACGGTCCGTAGACTGGGTCGGTGGTTGGTAAGTCGGTGGACAGATGACCGCTAGTTCAGGGGTAGTTGGGTCTTTTCCTAATTAATTAGTTCCTATACTATGTCATTTTGCCTATGTTTAGGATCCATATATAAGCTTTTTCAACCCCCAAATTAACCCATTGACTTCATTCTTCCAAATTCCCAAAATAAAACCAAATTCCTCTCCAAATATTCTCTCTCTAGAAACTTGAAGAAGAAGAAGAAGAAAAAGGATTCACCTAGGGTTTCAAGCTAAGGTTCCAATTCCTCCATTGAAGGCTAGCAATTGGAGTCAAGGTATGATAGTTTTCATCCATGGATTTCCCAAATTCCTTTATTTCAAATGGTAGAATTCCCCAATTGAGTTAGGGTTTTCTTCAATTAGCATGGGTTCCTTTCATTATTGATTTAAATGATTGAATTATGATCTATTATGCATGAACTGATGATACATGATGATTTTATGATGATTTTTTCATAAACCCATATAATTCCCATGTTTTTAAGTTATGAATCATATTGTGTGGGATTTTGATCTTCAAAGAAGATTTTTATGAAATTAGGCATGTATTTCAAGCTTTACATGTATTTATGATGAAATCCATATAGAACACATGTTTTCTAAGAGTTTATGATTAAAGTGGGTTTTGACCTCAAGAGGTAAATTATGGACTTATGCATTGTTTATGAAATCTATGCAAATGTTTTAAGGGTTCTTTGAGAGTAAAGTACCAATGATGATGTTGTGTTGTGAAAGGATATTCTCACTAAAACACATACTAGCAAAATGTGAAAGGTTTTCTCACATAGAAAGGATTCTTAGGTTGAAAGGCTTTCACACCTAATTTAATCAAAGACAAGGAGCTATCTTAATAAAACTAGCTTGAATAGGTCGTCCAAGGGCATCTTTCCATGAGTAATGAAGTCAAGTAAGAAATGACTATTCTGTGGGAATTTATGCTTAGCACCGAGTGGATATTGATAATGAGATGGGAGCTTTCCCATAGTAGAGGCCGGGTTTCCAAAGCAATCTCATGAGATGGAAGCTCTCCCATAGAAGAGTCTGGGTTTCTAGTAGCAATCTCCTTATCCCATAACTATGTGCCCCCAAAGGTTGATTAGCTAGTGGATCCACTTAAGCTAGAAGTTCAAGGTTCTACTTTCAGCAAGTAGGACACCCCTTTTCAGTGCGGGGTAGACACTGGATTCCATGTTATAGCTCACATGGTCTCAATGTCGGTTAAGGATAATTCCCCACAAGTAAGAATGAACTAAGGTTACTTCAAGAAGTATCGCATATGAGTTCAAAACTTTTAAAGATGAAGTTAGCTTGCATTGACCATGATTTATGACTTATGTTTTTATAACTCTTTCATATTATGCTTTAGCTTGGTAAATTGCATGGCATGAAATAAAATGTCTTTTTTAGCATGATTTAAATGTTTTGTGCATGGCTATCATACTTGGTACATTGTTTTGTACTAACGCATACTCTTGCCTATATTTTTCCGAAATGTATGGTCCGATATTCTGGGTGCTTAGTTTCGTGGCTAGTTGGTGATTTTATTGATTCCCGAGCTTTGGTGAGTCCTCATGCTTCGAGGACGGACATTATTGTTTAGTTTCTTTCCTGTATTTCTCTTTTGGACATGATGTATGGGCTAGCCCCAATTTCATTCTATTGTATTAGTTGGCTATGATGAGACAAGAGTTTAGAGTTCCGCTTTTCATTTTATAAAATATTTTGGACTTGAACTGTTTTACTCTTATTGTTCTATTTCTTATGTTATGAGAGCTAAGTGTCTTGTATGGAGTCCTTCGGGGTTCTATACGTCATGTTACATCTAGGGGGTACCCCTGGGTCGTGACAACACCACTCCATAGACCCAGAGCTCACCTCATGGTTAGCATGACAGAGGTATTTTTTCTCTCCCTCCATTTTATGAATTGTTGATACTTTTAGTTTCTATTTTACATTGAGGACACTATTTAATTAGTTTTGTGGGGTGAAGGTATCTAGATACCTATCCTCTTGGTTGTATTTTGTTTTTATTTCGCTCTTCAGGATATTTTGTTGTTTTGTTGTTTTTGTTTGAAACTTCTCAATGATAACTTTAATAGTGAATGTTGGCTTTGAATTATTAGTATTTCTCTTGATTTGCTTATTGTGATGTGATTGTTGTTCTCCTATACATTTGAATGTCGGTTGCGATTAATATCGATGACTTGAATAGTGCTCTTGATGAACGATATGTTTGCGTGAGTCCAATGAGGCAATTTGAGTTGCATAAATCTTGTGTGAACTCTTAGCATCTCATTCTGACTAGTCGGATTTTCAAGGTGAGTCTTGCGATGACCGTTGCATGCGAGCTGAACTTGTAGAGTTGTGACCGATGATTGTGTTGAATGCCTTGTGTGGTGAGGTTTACTTGAAATTGTGCATGATGATACCTATGACTTGCCCCGTTAGTCCAATAGACTAGCTTTGGTGAATGAAGGAAATGATCTTAGGCATGAATTCTTGAGAGTGAACCTAATTGTTATACCTTTGTGTGACCACCTTGTGAGTGTGTGAACCTAGCTTGACACCATTTGAGCCTAACCTTTTCTTTGGATGAAACATGAACGCAAATGTTTAAACCGGTTGTTTCCATGTCTTTCCTACCTAAAATCTTCCTGAACCAGTGGTTTGTTTGAATAGCCAATTTAGGCCAAAAGCCTAAGTTGGGGGTTTGTAAGAATGAGGAAAGAAATCGAGTAAGAAGTTCGTGAAATTCATCCTTGAAGGCATGTGTGGAAAATGATGGAACCCCTCCATATAAAAAAAAAAGAAAAACGGAAAAAGAAAAAAAGAAAGCAAAGAAATGCTAAATATGTATCCATTGTGCAATGTAGTGGAAATAAAAGGGTGTCTAATGAGCTAGAACAAATATTTTGTGTGCTATGAATAGGCTAGGGATGAATTGTAAAGATGAAAAGAATGAAACAAAAGGAAAAGAAGTGAAATTTGAGCCATGCTTCATGAAGGTAGAAGTCACTAAGCCAAAATGATCATACCCTTATCCTCAGCCTAATTACAAGCCTTAAAAGAACTTTTTGATCTTGCATGAGCCGAGTGATATGTTGGTTGGAAAGTACGGGCAAGCCTATGGGTAAAATCATACATGTTTTTCTCATTGGGAGTGTGAGAGTTGATTTCGATTCCTTAATTTTAATCCTTGATTGGCGTTTTGATAGCATGTAATCATTCTTGATGTGAGGGCATTTGAATACTCTTTTTGGGCATGAATTTGCATTTGAAGTGAGCATTGTGAGCTTGAACTCTATTTGATGATGGTGAGTCATAGTTTGAAACTTTTAGTGCACAATTGAACATTGTATGTGTCGATTTAACCTTGTGTGCATTCATGTTGAGTCTCAAGGAGCACTACTTGTAGACATCCCTGTTGGCCTGATCGATCTTGTGGTTTACTTGAGGACAAAAAAAGTTTAAGTTAGAGGTGTTGATGAGTTAGGAATTTCGACTCATTATTCAAAGAATTAGTGTCCGCAATGCCTATTTTGTGCTCATAACTGACGTTAATGTGGTTATTTGAAGCAATGAAGGCTTAAGAACAAGCCAAGAACATTACGATGCAAAAAGGAGCGAAAAAGTTGGAAAATCTAAAGAAAAGAGAAGCTGGAGCTCGCAAAAGCCACCAAGCGACTCGTCGAGTGAGCCTCCAGCTCGCCAAACCTTCCAGCAAAGTAGCCCATGGATTAAGCCAACTCGGCGAGCGAAAACACATTTTGGTGACGCGCCAAATGGAACGGCGACATCGACTCAGCTCGCCAAATCTTCCAGAACTATTGGATGCAGAAGTCAAGCCAAAAGGAGAGAAGACATGCATTTCGGCGGATCATTGAGTCGTTCGGCGATCCCGACTAATGTCATCGATTTAACTTCTTGCTGAGATTTTGCGCAGTTTTTGGAAACGTATAAATTCATTTTTTGAAAAGAGAAAAGTAGTTGACAGAGAGTGTATTACCTAGTTTTTAGAGCTTTTAACATTTTTCTACATTATTAATACTCTTGGAGAGGATTTGAGCTTGGATTTGAGGTTTTAGGCTTCTAGTCTTATTTTTGGCATTGAGCATTGCAGATTGTTAGAAGTTCGGATGGATAATCATTTTGGTAACAATTTCTTGATTTTTACTATGTTTGGCTAAAACCCCTTCCCTTAGAGGTGTGATTATATAATCAAATACATAAATTAGCTTATGGGTATTTTTAATTGCTGAATTTAATGTTTTTTCGAAATGGGTTCAATTCTTTATTCATGTACTCATTAATGAACTGAAGTTGCAAATTCGGTTCTAGCTTAGTTCTCTAGGCTTGCTTGAGAAAGATGCTTAGAGTAGAATGAATGATTGATAGTTGTATTGATTTGCATATTTACAACCCATCTTAAGAAAGTGGATTTAATTAAGGAATTGGGTTGCTTTGTATTGTTAAGCTCTTCAAGGTTCGAAAGAACTTGCTTGAAACATGATAGTTGATTAACAAATGACTATAGTAATTACAGTCTATCCTACCCATTGAGATTCAACAACTTAAAGCAATTAACAATTACCCATTAAGCGAAATTAGTATTCGATTGCTCACACTCCTAGGGTCCTCTCTCTAATTTTTAAAACCCCGTGTTAATTGTTTTTGATAGCAATTGATTACTAAATCCCCCCTTTTAATATTGATAATTGAAACTCTTTATTTATTTTATGTTGCGCAGCCTTTTTATTCTACAAAAGATTAGAAGACTTCTTTACTTCGTACTTGAATTTTTTACCATGTCACTCCCTGTGGGATCATCCGCTACTCATCGTTGGGTTTATACTTGTGAGCGACCGCCTACACTTTGAATTGCTAGAAGTGTAGTTGAGTGTTATCACTCTCCTCCACTACCACCAATAGAAGATCTAGTCCTCTCCATCCGCCAAGAGAACATGCCACATTCAGTACTAGTGAAAGTAATCACTCATGATAACAAGGAATAAACAAAAACAAAGTTTCCTAATAGTCTTCAAAGCCTCTCGAAGATAAGTACAGAGGTCTTCATACTGATCCTCGAGAATCTACTTTGACTTTGTTTGTATACACGTGAGACCTATGAACTTGGGCTCTTATACCATCTGTCATGACCCAAAAATAAACGTGATGAAACTCGTCGTATCTCACTAAGACAAGTCAGCCGAAAGCCTAAATAATAACAATAAATGCGGAAGTAAAATAAGAATAAAGGTCTAACACCATATAATAATGTGGGAAATCATAATTAACTTTAAAAAAAACCTAAAACATGATTGTCACGTGTAGAAGCATCTGATGTATTACAATAGAAATGAATAAAAATACAAGTCTCAATGTCATTGTTTCTAGAGTAGAAAAAGTACATACATAAGGAACAAGAGGGCATGCTAAGACCACAGTAAAGCCTTGGAAGAAGTATAGAGGAAGGATAATCATGAAAATCCAGGCTTGTAACCAACACATGTGTAGAAGCAAGGAGTGAGTACCAAACGATACAGTACTCGGGAAGAAAACCACTAAATACAAAGTAAAGTAATATAGAATGCGGATATTACTAACACTCCAACTGAACCTCTACAACTACAACAAGCACAAAATCAGCCAAACCTAACCGTCCGCAGTTTACATAGAACATAGCTCAATAACTACAAGTAGGCTTTTATAGATCATCAACATCAACATCAAGATCATCAATTACAAGTTCCACGAATGAAATCACAATTTCACAAATGGTAATAATGGGAAATGCAATGAAATGAAATGCCAAGTAATATAATGTATGTCTATCCTAATGATACACACACTCTCTCATTCTAGGACTCAAAGGGGACTTATCACTTCATGCATCTGTCATGACGTGTGACATGATCCTCGAATCCTAATATTTATCACAGCGTGTGACACGTCCCTCGAATTGGTACATCTTGTTTGGTTCCTTATTCATCCTCATATCACATGAAACATACCATAATGAATGTCTCAGAACCAATGCAAATAGGCATGTACAAATACTTAAGGAAAGAAGTATATCCCAATGCCAACAATCAATCAAAGATAATCATGAAATTTTATCAATATAAAATCATATAATCATTCCAATAATCCACAACACATCACACATCAATATACCATCAAATTGCCTTTTTATTTCCCTGTTTTCATCATTGAATCATCAAATGCGAACAAGTTAAGCCCCCATCACCAAATCACACTATTTCCCAACACATATAATAAGGAAACATGAGATTATATATACTTAACAAAGGTTTAATAAGTTCACTTGCCTCAATCCATCAAACAATCACTCTGGGACTTGAGATTTATATTTTCGTTGGGTCTCCAAATCAATGCAATCTTTTCAAATAGGTAAGCATATTAAGAAATTGAATCTAACAACACCTATATCACGAATTTCGTAAAATGGGGTCAAATCTTCCCAAAAGACCGAATTCTAAAGACGAGATTTAAATCTAAATATTTATACAAAATTGTGTTACCCATAGAATTTGAAGACTATCGTTGAAACTATTTCGAAAATAGAGTTTAATCAATCCTTAAATCATCAATTTATCAAAGGCCTTAAGCCTTTTCAAAAATCTTCAAAGTTGGGATCAAAACTTATGTTTATTCATCAAAATCATGAATAAATTAATGGGTAAAGGAGTTAGGGAGTTTTAAATTGTTATCCAATCGATAAATCTTGAAAAATCCTTTCGAAATTGCCAAAACCGAGCTCTATATATTCAAAAATGGTGAAATGGGGTTGGAACCCTGATTTGGAGGAAATATTCTGCTAGGCGAAATTTACTCTTTGCAATCGCGATGACCAAAGCTTCTCGATCACGATGGATTAAAATGGTCCTCATTTAATTCGACCATCGCGATCGCGACTTGGCTTCACACGACCTTGAAGAACAAAAAATCAAGCCTACGTGATCATGGCAGGATTCACACAATCAGGATGCACACAAAAAAGACTCCACACGATCGTGAGAGATAGTCATGCGATCGTGATGCACAAATTACATTGCACCAGATTATAGAAATCAACAATTCACACAAGACATCAAAAATCCCAAACCCTCATAATTCATTTGAATCTTTGAGTACACAAACTGTATACACTACCCAACTAAAGTCGATGTTTTGGACTCAATGGAACCATCGGAACATGAGCCCGAGGTCTTCTTGATCCTAAACCTGTTAAAGTCGCAATAAGTTAACATAATGCTCAAAAAGATTAAACTTCCCTCACAACCTCCAAAAAAACAACCAAGACCTCACCTATTCCTAAAATCATCCCCAAATTCAATGGAATCGTCTGAAATTGGATCCAAGCATTTGAACTAAGAATGTTGATCAAAGTCAACCCATAGTATAAAATCACTCAAACTTCCAACTCAAGGTCTCAAATCGACAAAAAAAAACCCAAACTTGGAACCGATGATTCTCCTAGAGCATATTCCATATTTAGGAATTGATGAAACTAACAAAAATTTTCCACTGAATTTTTTTATTGAAAAATGTGCAATGGCTATTTTTATATATACTTTGAGTGAATCAGTCAGAATTTTTTATTTTATTTTTTCATACAGAAAAGTTAGTAAGTGTCTCAGTATTTTAATGACAATTTGTTTCCTAAAGAGCGGTTTCTTCAAAGAGCTTGTTCAGTGGAAAATGTTTGGAAAATTATATCTTATAATACAAAGTTATCATTGATTCGTTGAGGAAAAAGTCGTTATTTCTAGTAGTGCGATCAAAATCTAGTCCTTAAGATTTATTTTAAGAAAATTGTTTTCTCTAAATCATTAGCCATTTGAATTGTGTATTTTTCAACTGAACGTCACAATTTTCAAATGATTGTGATGTATATTGATAACTTCTAATAATTCACCAAGAGTTATGGGAGTAGGTCCTTAATTGAGGACAACTAAGAAAAGAAAGAAACATACCACAAATAAGAAAGTAAAGAAAACAAGATGTTTATGTGGAAACCTTCTTGTTCAAGGAAGGAAAAGCACGACCTACCCCATGAAATTTCTTCAACAACTTCACTAAAACAAGAGCAAAGCTTCACATTACAATCTCTTGAAATCTACGAGTTAAACTCTTAATACCTTCCCCCTTACAACAACTTTATTGTAAGCTCTATTACAATACTTCTATTGCAAACAACAACTAACTCAGCTAATTCTAGCTGACAGGTAATCACTTCAACAAATAAGGTACACAAATAGACCAACAACAAATGGCTTCAACAATGAAGAGTAGGTTTACAATGATAAGAAGGAAATACATACACTTAACAACTTAGAACCTATATACGTCTTTAATTTTCTTGACCGGGTCCTCAGTTGTTACAGCCTTGTCCTCTTGCAACCAATGGCGAACAAGGATGAGCGCTATCTTTTGAGTTGTGAAAAATTAGTTTTCTACGGTTCTTACCAAATCAGCTTTCCATTTTTTGAGGTGTTACAATAACTCCCCTTTGGGAATATTCATCCTCGAATAGGACTCAAGATAACATGATTAGAGTAGGGAAAGAGATCTAACAGTCAATTATAAATGCAAATCACATAAAAATGCATAAAACCAAGGAGTAATCGACCCCGAGCTAAAATATGAACCTTAAAATTGATTTCATAATTATGTATACATATAGAAACATGAGAATAGCTCAAATGCATGGATCCATAAGAGTAAACATACGGATCTAATACATCAAGCTGAAACTGAAGCGGAGGGAAAGAGATGGGGGTACTCGGACATCATATCTTCTTCTGCCTCCTAGGTATGTCACGACCCAAGGTACCCCCTAGGCGTAACATGGCGTATAGGACCCCGAGAGGCTCCATACATGTCACTTAGCATTCATAACATAAGAAATAGAACAAAAGATATAAAGAACAATATTTCAAGTCCCAAAATTCTTATAAAAGTAAAGCGGAAGTCTAAACACTTGTAACATTAGCAATCTAGTACATAAGAATGAAATTGGGACTAGCTCATAAATCATGTCCAAAAGCTGAAAGTAAGAAAGAAAAATGAAAACAATGAACCCTGACTGCCGAACCCTACATTTGGGGAAATGTAGGCAACAATATTCGTTAGTACAAACATGTACCAAGTATGATAGCCATGCATATAAACATTCAAATCATGCTAAAATTGGACATTTCATGACATGGAATTACCAAGCTAAAACATGATATAAAAGGGTTAGAAAACATGAGACGTTAAACATGGTCAATGCAAGCTAACATCTTTAAGTTCTTTGAACACATGTGAGATACTTCTTGAAGTAACCTTAGTTCATTATCATTGTGGGAAGTAGCCTTAACCGACATAGAGACCACTTGAGCTAAAACATGATCCCCCTATGTCTCCCACACCGAAAAGTGTTGTCCTACTTGCCAAGGTAAGGACCATGAATTTCTAGCTATTGTGCATCCACTAGCTAATGTCTATCTAAAACAATCATCCTTTGGGGGCACATAGGTAAGGGATAAGGAGATTGCTACTAGAAACTCGGCCTCTACTCACAGGAGAGCTTCCATGTCAATATCCTCTCGGTGCTAAGCATAAATCCGACGGAATATTCATTTTCTTACTTGTTCTCATTATCCATGGAAGGGCACGTCATCTTGCCAATCAAAGATATGTCATAAGTCATCCATGGAATGGAATCATTCAATAATCAATCCAGGCTAGGTTTCATTAGGATAGCTCCTTATTTTTTATTCATTTAGGTGACTCCTTTCAACCTTAGAATCCTTCCTATGTGAGAAAACCTTTCACAATCATACTTTTATGTGTATATGAGAAAATCTTTTCAGCAACACAACAACAACATTATCATTGATACTTCACTCTCAAAGTATTCTTAAAACATTTACATAAATCCCATAAGAACATGCTTAATTTCATACCAATAGCTACATCATATCATCATAATTTGGATAACATGAGAATTGTATGGGTTCATGGTGAATCATCATAAAACCATAGAATTTCATCAATTCATGCACAAGAGATCATAATTCAATCAATTAAATCAATAATCAAGGAAACCCATAATATAGAAGAAAACCCCTAACTTAATTGGGGATTTCTAACTTTGAAAATAGGAGAATTTGGGAACTCCATGAATGGAAGGAATCCATGGATGAAAACTATTATACCTAAATGCCAAAATCTTGCCTTCAATGGTGGAATTGGAGACTTTCCTTGAAACCCTAGGTTGAACCCTTCTTCTTCAAGTTTCTACAGAGAGAAATATTTTTGAGAGGAAGAACTTGATCTTCTTTGGTAAATTTAAGAGAATGACTTGAATGGGTAAGTTTTGGGGTTAGAATCACTTATATAGGGGTTCTAGGTAAGGGAAAAATGACATAGTATAAAGATAAAATAATTAGGAAAAGACCCTACTGACCCTGACTTATAGGTGACGTGAACCTCCAGATGGAGGCCCATACGAGCCGTCAAGGACATCACGATCCGTGGTGGCATCCATGGTCCTTGACAAGTGGCTTGGGGAAAAGTTCCTTGTGACCTTCCCCCTCCACGCCTACTTTGACGAACCGTCTAGGGGCTAGTGAGAGAAGCCTGCCTTGGGGAGGAAACTGTCCACTTCACCACAGGCACCACCAGGAGCCGTGGTGCCCTTCACGAGGTGTAACACCCTAGATCCGAAAGAGGGTAAGACAACATTTTTCAGAAGTTGCAGGATCCAACCAACGGAGGCCACCCATGGCCCGTGGATGGGACCATAGACCGTAGGTGTGGTCCGTCGATCGCACCCAAAACAAAAAGGGTTCAGAAGGTTTGAACCACAGCTAGAACCAACGGATCGTTGGTGGTGTCACTCCCCAAACTCAAGGGGCGCAACAGGCTCTTAATGCCAAAACTCAGGCCCGAGCCGACCCTGCTGAACCATTTGCTACTAGCGCACGGCAGCCACACGCAATCAAGAAAACAAACAAGTATATCTTCGCTTAAAATTAAGCCATCGGCTTGCAAGGCCCCTATCAACAGATCTATAAAAGAAAAAGCTACTCCCAACAGTTCATATAAAGAAATAGCCAACTAGCACAGAAGTCCTGATTGGGCCGTCGAGGCCACCATGATCTCTACACCAAAACTGAAAGCAGGTATATATCAAGACAATACATCAAACAGCTAACAAGCTTCAGAAAACCAACAAACTAGGCGAGCATGGCCATAACGTAGCTATACACTCCATACACTAGTCTGCAAGCCTCTAAAAATAGTAAAGATTGGCGGGACAACCCCAATAAGTCGTGTCCAACATAGGGACGCTACTAACTAAATAAGAATCCCGACAAGGAAGGATTATATCCACTCGAGTACCCAACAATCAACAATAATGGCTATAAGTATAACAACGATAACAACCCAATTACATTTCTCCTAAGCTTTAAGGAAACATGCCGTAATAAGGCAATAACCTTAACATACCTTTTTCGCTAAATTCACGTGGTCTAACAACTTTTACTGACAGCCCTCCTCGCTAAAATAACAAGGTAGGACCATAATCAACACACAAGAATAGAAGATACCACGATAATCCGATAAAAGATATGTATTTCTATCGCAAATTGCTATTTACGGCTTATCAAAGCTAGAGTCGATGAAAGAAGGGTATTACGTTGATCTTAAGTTCGTAATACACCTCAAAACCTTAAAATATGTCCAAACCCTTGCTGTCCCAACACCAAAGTATGATATGCTACGAAATCAATAAAACAAATTATACCATGATGACGAGCTCAACGCGTAGAAAAACTTTTGTCAAGGACTTAAGTCAAGAAAATCTATAATTTGGTTGATCCTAGAAATGGGTTTCCTAAGTTTTCTGGTTCGTAACTCAAAAAATGAATAAAAAGTTGAAGAAGAAGATATATATAAGGTTCCACCGACCTAGGGCCCCACCTCACTTGCCTACTTGCGCAATCTCATAAAAATGTGAATATCTCTCTATTCTGAAGTCGTATGAACAAACGGTTTGATGCGTTGGAAACTAGACTTGTAGACCTTAGATTTATTAGGTCGGGGCCCCCATAAATATTTATATATTGGGATAAAACCTCCAAGACATTTGACCCAAATTTCAGAGAAATCTTTAAAAAGGAACTTACGATAACTTTAGTCAACTTTTATTTTGCCACCTACCTAACTTAAAAACTTGAGATACAACCCTTGAATACTTAAATTATGACATACCACATCATTATTAATTTATTACTCACCCTCTTTGCCTTTCCACGAAGGTACGAGTTAATTTAGATGTTTCGAAAAGTCGGGGCGTTACATCCTCCCCCTTGGAAACATTCATCCTTGACTGAAAAATTGAAGTCACGCGGTTAAGTCCTTAGGAGTTGCCAAAATTTAGGCAGAGTATCCTTTGTAAATGTGACTATCCAGGAACCTTACTGCACTAATATAAACTAATATGCCATCACCCTGGGGTATGAAAGAAGTGAGGATATTTGGACCTCATGCCATCCTCAACTTCCCAGGTCACCTCTTCTCTATTCTTGTTTCTCCACAATACTTTAACCGAAGCCTGGTCCTCAATTTACAGACCTGTCGATCTAATATGGCAACTGGAGTTTCCTCGTAGGACAACTCCTCTGTTAACTGAACATCCTCAACTGGGATAACCCGAGAAGAGTCTCCTACGCACTTCCGTAGCATCGATACATGGAAAAATGGATGAACATATTCTAGCCCCGAAGGCAATTCTAACTCATAAGCCAGTCTTCCTACCCTCCGAAGGATCTGGTACGTCCCAATGAATCTTGGACTAAGCTTGCCTTTTTTGCCAAATCTCATAACACCCTTCATAGGCGAGACTTTTAAGAATACCCAATCAACGACACAAAACTCTAAGTCCCTTCGTCGCGCATCTGAGTATGACTTCTGTCTACATTGAGTTGTTAGCAACCTCTTCCGATTGAGCTTAACCTGCTCCGCTGTCTGCTGTACTAAATCGGGTCCAAACAACCCTGACTCACCTACCTGGAATCATCCAATGGGGGATCTACATTTTCGCCCATACAAATCCGCATAAGGTGCCATCCCGATGCTGTAATGATAACTATTATTGTATGCGAACTCAATCAGAGGCAAGTGGTCATCCCAACTTCCCTTGAAGTCTAGCGCGCATGCCCGTAACATATCCTCGAGTGTCAAAATTGTGCGCTCAGCCTGGCCATCTGTCTGAGGGTGAAAGGTTTTACTAAGATTAACATGTGTCCCCAGTCCTTTTTGGAAGGACTTCCAGAAGTTATCGGTAAATTGTGCTCCTCTATCAGAGATAATAGATACTGGGACACCGTGTAGCCTAACAATCTCTCAAATATAGACCCCTGCATAGTCTTCGGCTGTAAAAGTAGCCCTGACTGGTAAGAAGTAGGTTGATTTTGTTAGTCTGTCAAACAATTACCCAAATAGAGTCAAACTTACGAAGTGATCGAGGTAACCCTGTAGTAAAATTCATATTAATTGATTCCCACTTACACAAAGGAATGGCTATCTCTTGTACTAGCCCAGCGGGCTTTTGGTACTCAACCTTCACCTGTTGGCAGTTAGGACACTGTGTCACAAACTCAGCAACGTCCTTCTTCATCCCATGCAACCAATAGATCTCCTTAATATCATGGTACATCTTTGTCAAACCAGGGTGAATAAAATAATGGGAATGATGTGCCTCTTCCATAATCTGATGTCGAAGCCCTGCAACATCCGAAACACACAATTGACCACTATATCTGAGGACTCCATCTCCTGCTATATCAAATGCTAAAGACTGCTGATCCTGAGCCTTGGCTCTGAGCTGATCTAGGCTAGAATCCTTCTGTTGTCGTGCTTTTACCTCTACAACTAGGGATGATACGGCTGTGTCCTGAATTGTGACCCCACTATCATTTGCCTCTAACAATCTGACTCCCAAGCTAGCTAACTGATGAAGCTCTCGCGCTAGCTCACGCTTCTCAACACCTAAATAGGATAAACTACCCATAGATCTTCGGCTGAGGGCATTGGATACAACATTCGCCTTTCCTGGATGATATAAAATATCCACGTCGTAGTCTTTTAGTAACTCAAGCCATTGACGTTGTCATAAATTTAACTCCTTCTGTCTAAAGATATATCGAAGGCTTTTATGCTCTGTGAATATGTCAACATGAATGCCATATAAATAGTGTCTCCAGATCTTTAACGCATGCACAACTGCAGCCATCTGTAAATCGTGGGTCGGATAGTTCTTCTCATGCTTCCTCAACTGCCTTGAAGCATATGTGATAACCTTACCATGTTGCATTAGAACACATCCCAACCCAACACCAGCAGTATCACAGTACACCGCATAGCCTTTTGAACCCTCTAGCAATGCTAGAACTAGTGTTGATATCAACCTGTCCTTCAGCTCTTGGAAACTATGCTGGCAGGCCTCAGTCTACTGGAACTTAGCTGCTTTTTGAGTCAGCTTCGTTAAGGGTGCTGAAAGTGAAGAAAACCCCTCTACAAACCTTCTATAGTACCCAGCTAACCCTAAGAAACTACGAACCTCAGTCGGAGTCATATGTCTGGGCCAAGTCTTTACGGCCTCAATCTTTTGTGTATCAACCGTAATGCCTGCATCTGATGCAATATGGCCTAAGAAAGCTACAGATTCCAACCAAAACTCACACTTAGAGAAATTTGCATAAAGTTCTCGGTCTCGAAGAACCTGAAGGACTGCTCATAGATGATTTGCATGCTCAGCTTTTGAACGTGAATACACCAAAATATCATCAATCAATACAATCACAAACAAGTCTAGATACGGCCTAAATATACTATTCATCTGGTCCATGAACACTGCTGGGGCATTAGTTAATCCAAAAGACATTACCAAGAACTCAAAGTGTCCATATCTGGTTCTAAAAGCTATCTTTGGAACGTCTTTCTCCCGAACTCGTATCTGGTGGTACCCTGATGTTAATTCAATCTTTGAGAAGCACTCAACACTTTGTAACTGATCAAACAAGTCATTGATCCTCAAAAGGGGATACTTATTCTTTATAGTCACCTTATTTAGCTGTCGACAATCGATACACATTCTTAGTGAGCCATCTTTCTTCCTCACGAATAACACTGGCGCACCCCATGGTGAAGCACTAGGCCTGATAAAGCCTTTATCTAGAAAGTCTTTCAGCTGATCTTTAAACTCCTTTATCTCACCAGGAGCCATTCTATAAGGAGAGATAGATATGGGTTGTGTACCTGGTAGCATATCGATAGCAAAATCAATTTCCCGTTCTAGAGGGATACCAGGAAGCTCATCTGGAAATACATCTAGAAACTCATTAACTACCGGAATAGACTGAAGTATCGTTGGTTCTGCATCTATATTATGAACACGAACAAGATGATAAATACAACCCTTAGTAATCATCCTACTCGCCTTAAGATAGGAAATAAACCTACCCTTCAGCGTAGCTGAATCGCCTTTTCATTCCCGAACTGCCTCTCCTGGAAAGTGGAATCTAACAATCTTTGTCCGGCGCTCAACATTAGCATAACAAGACGCTAACGTCGAAATCAACAATTTCTAACTCTACCAGTTCTACAGAGGTCTGACGGTTGATAATTTTACCGTGCAACCTTGATAGACTCTCCTGGCAATAATAGACTCACCCACTGGTGTAGTTATAATAAAGGGTCGATCTAATGACTCTGCTACTATACATAACTTCCCCACAATAAATGGAGTAACATAAGACAGAGTAGATCCAGGATCTATCAAAGCATAAACACAATGGGAGAAAACAATCAATGCACCTGTCACAACATCTAGTGATGACTCTGTGTCCTGTCGGCTGGCTAGTGAATATGTAAGGTTCTGGCCATGACCAGAACTAGATGTCCCACTCTTCCTCCGCCTCTGCCTCTACCTGCTGAAGTTTGGGGTCCACGCCATGTAGACTGTGCTGATGAGGAGAAACCTACTACTGACCCGGTCGACTGACCTATACCACCCTGACCTATGGTCGGACAGTTCCTCCACCCATGCCCTTCTTGTCCACAAGAATAACAACCTGTGGAACCCTACATGCACCTCCTAAAATGCATCCTACCGCAAGTAGTGCAACGTGACGGGGCCGTCCTAGCCTGGCCTGAACCCCTCTGCTGCTGAGAGCCTGATGCTCGTGAACCCTCATCTGGGCCTGACTATCCCTGACGATCAAATCTACTACCTTGGAACTGTTGTAATGGATGTTTAGGTGGCCTACTATAATATCGGGGTCTGGGACCACCCTGAAAATCTCCCTGTGAACCAGCGGGCCTAGCCCTCTTCTGTCTCTCTCTTTCGACCCTCTCACTCATATACTGTAGATGTCGGCGATCCTCTATGCCTTGTGCAAAGGTCGGAATTCGTGAGATATCCCTATTATCATTTAGTATAGTGGTAGAACAAGCGTCGATATAGTCCAAGTCAAGCCCTTCCACAAATCTACGCACCCTGTCATGCATCGTATCAACAAATGTTTGTGCATATCTAGCCAATGAATCAAATCTCAGCCCGTACTCTCAGACACTCATGCTGCCCTGTCGGAGGTTCAGAAACTGGTCCACCCGGCCATCCCTAATCTCTCGAGGAAAATAGTGATATATGAAAGCTTCTGTAAAGCTATGCCAAGTGGGTAGAGATGCATCTTTTCCCCTAGATCTCTCCCAACTTTCGTACCACAATACTGCAACATCACGCAATTGAAATGCTGCTAACTCAACTGACTCAGTCGCTGAGGCATGCATGACTCTGAATATACTATGAAGCTGATCAACAAAGAGCTGAGGGTCCTCTCTGTGATCTGTCCCTATAAACAGTGGAGAATTTAATGCAAGAAATTTATGAACTCTCAAGCTTCCGGGCCCTTCAGAAGGTCCGACAACATCTGGCGCAACTGGCTGGCGCTATGCAGCTACTAACTAACATACATACTGCACTCTTGAAATCCTGATCAGATGGAATAGGAGGAACTAGAGGTGGTACTACTGGTGGAGCCGGGGGTCCTGTCGCCCTCGGAGGCTCCTGAAGCGGTGGAGAAGCTATAGGGGGCTGAGAAGATGTCTCACAATGGGCTACCTCCACCTGTGGTACCTTGCTGGTACCCTCACTTGCAACTGTATCTAGCCCCTGGCTTGCTGTGGTTTGACTGGTGTCAGCCATCTCTATTTGCATACAAATATCAATTATAAACCAGAAACCTCAACCCTTAAGACACCGCTCTATAGCACGAGGTGAGCAAAAGAAAGATAGTCATTCTAACATGCCCGGTAGCTTCTTGCTTATCGAATGTGGTGCACAACACATTTATAAACAAGACTCTACTAGACACGGCTTGCAGACTCCCTAGGATACGATGTTGCTCTGATACCAAGTTTGTCACACCCCAAACTCAAGGGGCGCAACTGGCTCTTAATGCCAAAACTCAAGCCCGAGCCGACCCTGCTGAACCATTTGCTACTAGCGCTTGGCAGCCACACGCAATCAAGAAAACAAACAAGTATATCTCAGCTTAAAATTAAGCCATCGGCCGGCAAGGCCCTTGTCAACAGATCTATAAAAGAAACAGCTACTCCCAAGAGTTCATATAAAGAAACATCCAAGTAGCATAGAAGTCCTGATTTGGCCATCGAGGCCACCATGATCTCTACACCAAAAATGAAAGCAGGTATATATCAAGACAATACATCAAACAGCTAACAAGCTTCAGCAAACCAACAAACTAGACCAGCATGGCCATAACGTAGCTATACACCCCACACACTAGTCTGCAAGCCTCTAAGAGTAGTAAAGATTGGCGGGACAGGGTCTCAGCCTACCCATAAAAATATATTCAACAAAAGCTAACAAACCTCCCAACTCTGGCTGCTCCGGGGGAAAGGGGCTAGCCAACCGAATAGAAGTCAATCCTTCTGATGAGGAGGTCTACTTGGTCATCTGTCGGGACCTGCAGGCATGAATGCAGTACCCCCAGGCAATGGGGCATCAGTACGAAATAATGTACCGAGTATGAAAGGCAATAGACTATGAGCAGGTATCCTAATATACTCGAGTAATCCGACAAATAAATCAAGGATAAGATAAGTGTACTGACCTGCTCCTAAATCTATGCATATGAAAAATAATAAAACAACAACCTAACCAAGCCCCCAAAAGCTCGGCAGGTAAAAACAGCACACAAGACCACCTACTCAGGCCCCCATAAGCCCAGAAGGTGCCAATCGGTCTATATACCCCTATCGATAGCCCCCTAGCCCTGTAGGCAGTCACATAGCCCTCTTAGGAAATATTATAGCCCTCTAGGTAGCACATAGCTCTCTTAGGCATCAATATAGCCCCGTGGGTACCTCATAGCCCTTCTAGGCGTTAATATAGCCCCGTAGGCAACTCAAAGCCCTTCTAGGCATCAATATAGCCCCGTAGGCAGAACATAGCCCTTCTAGGCATCAATATAGCCCTGTAGGCAGAACATAGCCTTTCTAGGCATAGATCACATTCCTGCAGCTAACAACAATAGCCCCAAGGGCAACAATAACAATCCAATAGCTAAAAGCGAGCAATTTAGTTATAAGCAACCTATACAAATAGCTTCTAAGACGTGTCCAACATAGGGAATCTACTAACTGAATAAGAATCCCGACAAGGGAGGATTATATCCACTCGAGTACCCAACAATCAACAATGATGGCTACAAGTATAACAATGATAACAACCCAATTACATTGCTCCTAAGCTTTAAGGAAACATGCCGTAATAAGGGTATAAACTTAACATACCTTTTTCGATGAATTCATGTGGTCTAACGACTTTTACTCACAGCCCCACCTCACTACTACAACAAGGCAGGACCATAATCAACACACAAGAATAGAAGATACCACGATAATCTGATAAAAGATATGTATTTCCGTCACAAATTGCTATTTGCGGCTTATCAAAGCTAGAGTTGATGAAAGAAGGGTCTTACCTTGATCTTAAGTTCTTACTACACCTCAAAACCTTAAAATATGTCCAAACCCTTTATGTCCCAACACCCAAGTATGATATGCTACGAAATCGATAAAACAAATTATACTATGATGACGAGCTCAACGCGTAGAATAACTTTCGTCAAGCACTTAAGTCAAGAAAATCTATAATTTGGTTGATCCTAGAAATGGGATTCCTAAGTTTTCTGGTTCTTAACTCAAAAAATGAAGAAAAAGTCGAAGAAGAAGATATATATAAAGTTCCACCGACCTAGGTCCCCACCTCACGTGCCTGCTTGCGCAATCTCGTAAAAATGTGAATATCTCTCTATTCTGAAGTCGTATGAACAAACGGTTTGATGCGTTGGAAACTAGACTCGTAGGCCTTTGATTTATTAGGTTGGGACCCCCATAAATCTTTATATATTGGGAGAAAACCTCCGAGACATTTGACCCAAATTTCAGAGAAATCATTAAAAAGGAACTTACGATAACTTACGCCAACTTTTATTTTGCCACCTACCTAACTTCAAAACTTGAGATACAGACCTTGAACACTTAAATTATGACATACCACATAATTCTTAATTTATTACTCACCCTCTTTTCCTTTACAAGAAGGTACGAGTTAATTTAGACGTTTCGAAGAGTCGGGGAGTTACAGGTGGGACAACGGTCGGTGATCTAGGACCCATGGTCAAGACCCCCCAAACCCATGTTCCTGACCATGAAAGACGGTCGTGCAGGATGAACCTTCGTCCTGTCCACGGTCCGTCGGTCGTGGCCGTGAGTGGTGGTCAGGAAATTGAGTTAAGGGGCAGTTGGGTCTTTTCCTAATTATTTTATCCCTATAATACGTAGTTTTACCCTTCACTAAGATCCCTATATAAATGATTTCAACCCCAAAATTAGTTCATTCACTTCATTCTCTTCAAATTTACCAAAAAGAAGAACTCTCAAATATTTCTCTCTAGAAAGCTTGAAGAAGAAGGATTCAACCTAGGGTTCCAAGTCAAGTCTCAATTCCTCCATTGAAGATTAGAAATTGGCTTTAAGGTAATATAGTTTTCATCCATGGATTCCTTCCATTCATGGAGTTCCCAAATCCTCATATTTTCAAAGTTAGAAATCCCCAATTGAGTTAGGGTTTTCTTCAATTGTCATGGGCTCTCTTGATTATTGATTTAAATGATTGAATTATGATCTCTTATGCATGAATTGATGAAATACTATGATAGTATGATGATTTCCCCATGAACCCATGTAATCCCCATGTTTTTTTCAAGTTTAGATCATATAATGTGTGATTTTGATTATGAAGGAAGAGTTTTATGAAATTAATAATGTAGTGATTGAATTACATGAATTTAGGATGAAATCCATATCTAACCCATGTGTTCTAAATATTGTTGATTGAAAGTGTGTTTTGGACCTTGAAAGGTAAATTATGGAATTATGCATGTTCTTATGAAATCTATGCAAATATTTTAAGGATGCTTTGAGAGTAAAGTATCAATGATGATGTTATTGTTGTGTTGTTGAAAGGATTTTTCTCATATACACATGAAAGCATGATGTGAAAGGTTTTCTCACATAATAAGGATTCTAAGGCTGAAATGTCTTCTCACCTAATTCAATTAAAGATTAATAGCTATCCTAACAAAATCTAGTTTGGATTGGTTATTGAATGATACCTCTCCATGGATAATGACTTAGATTTGATTGGCAAAATGATGTTCCCTTTCATGGATAATAAGAACAAGTAAGAAATGACTATTCCGTGGGATTTATGCTTAGCACCGAGAGGATATTGAGATGGAAGCTCTCCCGTTAGTAGAGGTCGGGTTTCTATAAGCAATCTCCTTATCCCTTACCGATGTGTCCCCATAGGATGATTGTCTAGATAGACATTAGCTAGTTGATCCACCTAAGCTAGAAGTTTATGGTCCTTACCTTGGCAAGTAGGACAACCCTTTTCGGTGTGGGAGACACCGGGGATCATGTTATAGCTCTCATGGTCTCTATGTCGGTTGAGGTAAATTCTCACATTAATAAATAACTAAGGTTACTTCAAGAAGTATCTCATATGTGTTCAAAGGTTTCAAATGATGTTATCTTGCATTGACCATTTTTTATGACCTATGTTTCTAACCCTTTTATATCATGTTTTAGCTTGGTCAATTGCATGTCATGAAATGTCCTCTGTTATCATGATTTAAATGTTTTATGCCTAGCTATCATACTTGGTACATTGTTTTGTACTAACGCATACTCTTGCCTATATTTCACCAAATATAGGGTCCGACAGTCATGTTTCTCAGTTTCGTGGCTAGTGGTTGATTGCGAGGTTCCCGAGCTTTGGTGAGACCTCATGCTTCGAGGAAGGATTCTCATTGTTCTTAGTTACTTTCTTGTTTTTTTCAGTTTTTGACATGATGTATGGGCTAGGCCCAATTTCATTGTATTGTATTAGATGGCTATTGAGATAGAGTCTTTTAGACTTCCGCTTTACTTTTATAAAAATATTGAACTTGAACTATTATCTCTACTTCCTTTGTTCTATTTCTTATGTTATGAATGCTAAGTGGCTTGTATGGGGTCTCTCGGGGTCCTATACGCCATGTTACATCTAGGGGGTACCCCTAGGTCATGACAAGGTTTAGAATGATCCTAGGATGTCTCATAAGCCACGTCAATTAGAGTCTTGTTCATGAGTGTGAAGCGTGCCATATTAATAAATGAGAGGCTACAAGATGATTAGGAAACTCCACTTCTTTCATTACTCTAATTTCTTGTGATAGAGTTTAGCTCTATAAGGTCTCTATTTCCTAATCCTTATCTGATGCTCTACAGGATATGGCTACTCGAAGAGCTTATGCTAGAAGGAATGGGAGAGAGAATATGGAACAAGAAACTCCTCCCCAAGCTCCTCAAGTTCCGGTCGATCCTTTGGATGAGCAAGTGACTATTGTAGAGTTTAGGGCTGCTTTTCAAGTGTTGGCTCAAGCCGTCACGGCCCTAGCCAATAGGGAGGTTGTAGTTCCCGTGAACCCAAATGTGGGTACAACGGCATCTAGAGTGAGGGACTTCACTAGGATGAATCCTTCGGAGTTTCATGGTTCCAAGGTTGAGGAAGATCCTCAAGAGTTCATTGATGAGGTCTACAAGGTGTTGATGACCATGGGAGTGATGCCGGTGGAAAAGGCGGAGTTGGCCGCTTATTAACTTAAAGGTGTGGCTCAAATATGGTACAACCAATGGAAAGAAGAGAGACTAGAAGATGCGGGTACTATTGATTGGGAGAAGTTTAAGGCCGCTTTCTTGATAGGTTCTTTCCCCTTGAGATGAGGGAAGCCAAGGTGCTTGAGTTTATTAACCTTAGACAAGGAAGTATGAGTGTGAGGGAATATGCTCTAAAGTTCACACAATTTTCTAAATATGCTCCAACAATGGTTACCGATTCAAGGGCAAGGATGAGAAAGTTCATTGTGGGTGTTTTTGAAATGGTGGTTAAAGAGTGTCGTACCATTATGCTCATTAATGACATGGACATCTCTAGTCTCATAGTTCATGCACAATAGATTGAAGAGGAGAAACTTAAGGAAAAGTCTAGGGAGACAAAGACGGCTAAAATCGGTGATGGTAATTTCTCTCATGCAAGGTCTGATGGACATAGTCGTCCTAGGTTTCAACAAAAGTTTTCAGGTCAAGGTTCCTCCAATTCTCCTCCTAAGTTCAACAAAGATAGGATGTCTAACCCTAAGCCTCAAGGAGGTAATGGTAGTGGATATTCATTGCTTATGTCTACTTATACTAGGTGTGGAAAGAAGCACAAAGGTAAGTGCCTAGCCGGCACGGATGGTTGCTTCAGTTATGGTAAGAGTGGTCATAAGATAAGGGATTTACCGATGATTACGGCTAAAGGAAGAGAGGGCAAGAAAGCTCCTAGTGGTTCGGGTCCCATTGCTCCTAAGCAAAACTGATTCTATTCACTTCAGACTACTGGTGAACAAGAGGGTTCTCCCGATGTGGTTACCGGTATGTTGAAAGTTTTCCAACTTGATATTTATGCTTTACTTGATCCCTGTGCTACCTTGTCTTTTTCGACGCTATATGTGGCTATGAGGTTTGATGTTCTTCCGAATGTGCTGTTAGATCCTTTTTCTATCTCTACTAATATTGGTGATTCTATTGTGGCTAAGAGGGTCTATAGAAAGTGTCTCGTTTCCTTGTCCCATAGAGTTACTCTTGTTGACTTGGTAGAGCTTGATATGCTAGACTTAAATGTTATCCTTGGTATGGATTGGTTGCACTCGTGTTATGCCTCTATCGATTGTAGAACTCGTGTAGTCAAGTTTCAGTTCCCGAATGAGCCTGTCTTAGAGTCTAAAAGAGCAAATTCTATGCCTAAGGGTCAGTTTGTCTCTTGTCTTAAAGCTAGAAAGATGATTTCTAAGGGTTGCATTTACCATCTAGTTAGGGTGAGGGATGTGGATTCCGAAACCCCTACTCTTGAGTCGGTTCCCGTTGTTAATGAGTTTCCAGAAGTGTTCCCAAATGATTTACCTGGTATTCCTCTTGAAAGGGAAATAGACTTCGGTATTGAACTTCTCCCAGATACGCAACCTATTTCTATTCCTCATTACCGTATGGGCCCGGCAGAACTTAAGGATTGAAAGAACAATTGAAAGACTTGTTAGATAAGGGATTCATCCCACCTAGTATCTCTCCATGGGGTGCTCCAGTTTTGTTTGTTAGAAAGAAGGATAGTTCTCTTTGTATGTGCATTGACTATTGTTAGTTGAATAAGGTGACCATTAAGAATAAGTATCCTCTTCCAAGGATAGATGACTTGTTTGACCAACTTCAAGGAGCAAGTCATTTCTCTAAGATTGATCTTCGATCGGTTTATCACCAATCGAGGGTGAAAAAGATGATATTCCGAAGAGGGTTCTTCGAACTCAGTATGATCATTATGAGTTTTTAGTAATGTCGTTTGGGTTGACTAATGCTCTAGCGGCGTTTATGGATGTCATGAATATGGTGTTTAGACAATACCTTGACATGTTTGTGATTATGTTCGTTGATGATATATTGATCTATTCAAGAAGTGAGAATGAGCATATTAATCATTTGAGGATCGTGTTGCGAATTCTTAAGGACCAACAACTCTTTGCGAAGATTACCTAGTGTCAGTTTTGGCTAAGGTCCGTAGCTTTTCTTGGTCACATTGTTTCAAGTAAGGGCATTGAGGTAGATCCTAAGAAGATGGATGCGGTCAAGAGTTGGCCTAGACCTCTAACCCCTTTGGATATTAGAAGTTTCTTGGGTTTAGCCGGTTACTACATAAGGTATGTTGAGGGATTCTCTTCGATTGCCTCTCCTTTGACGGTTTAACTCAAAAGAAGGCTAAGTTCATATGGTCCGAAGTGTGTGAGAAGAGTTTCCAAGAGTTGAAGGATAGACTTACTTCCGCTCCGGTGTTAACTTTACCGGAAGGGACTGATGGTTTTGTTGTATATTGTGATGACTCGAGAATTGGGTTAGGGTGTGTGTTTATGCAAAATGGGAAAGTTATTGCCTATGCTTCGAGGCAACTTAAGATTCATGAGAAGAATTATCCTACCCATGACCTTGAACTAGCGGCGGTTGTTTTTGCCTTAATGATTTGGAGGCACTAATTGAATGGTGTTCATGTAGATGTGTTTACCGACCACAAGAGTTTGCAATATGTGTTTAATCAAAAGGATCTAAATCTTCGCCAAAGAAGGTGGCTTGAGTTATTGAAAGATTATGATATGAGTGTTCTCTATCACCCCGGAAAGGAAAATGTGTTGGCGGATACTCTTAGTTGGTTATCCATGGGTAGTGTTACTCATATTGAAGAAGGTAAGGAAGAGTTGGTTCGAGATGTTCATAGATTGGCCCGATTAGGTGTTCAGTTAGTGGACTCCACCAAGGGTAGTGTTATGGTTCACAACTGCTCGGAATCATCTTTTTTGGTGTATGTGAAAGCCAAGCAACGTCTTGATCTAATTTTTCTTGAATTTAAAGAAGCGGTGCTTAAGAAATTCATTGAGGCTTTCTCCCAAGGGGGAGATGGTGTACTTAGATATCAAGGTCGTTTATGTGTTCCAAATGTTGATGATGTGAGGAACAGATCTTGTCAAAAGCCCATATTTTGCGGTATTCCATTCACCCGGGAGCCACCAAGATGTACAGTGATTTATGAGAGTTCTATTGATGGAATAGGATGAAGAAGGATATTACGGAATTTGTGACTAAGTGTCCTAATTGTCAACAAGTGAAAGTTGAGCATCAAAAACCTGGGAGGTTTATCCCAAGACAATAGCATTCCTACTTGGAAGTGGGAAGATTTGAACATGGACTTTATTATTGGTTTGCCTCGCACCAAGCAACAACATGATTTGATTTGGGTTATAGTAGATCGGATGACGAAATCGGCTCATTTTCTTCCCGTCAAGGTTTCCTATTCGGCGGAGGACTATGCCAAGTTGTACTTGAAAGAAATGGTAAAGTTGCATGGAGTGCCTTTGTCTATTATTTCCGATCGTGGTACCCAATTCACTTCTCAGTTTTGGAAGTCTTTCCAAAAGGGTCTTGGTATTCGAGTTAAGCTTAGTACGACTTTCATCCATAAACCGATGGGCAAGCGGAGCGTACTATCCAAACATTGGAAGACATGTTAAGAGCTTGTGTGATTGATTTTAAGGGCAATTGGGATGACCATTTCCCATTGATTAAGTTTACTTATAACAATAACTATCACTCGAGTATTGATATGGCTCCTTTTGAGGCATTATATGGTAGGAGGTGTAGATCTCCTATAGGATGGTTTGAGGTGGGTGAAGTTGCCCTAATAGGTCCCGAGTTGGTACATGAGGCCATAGATAATGTTTGACTTATTAGAGAAGGTTGAAAACGGCTCAAAGTCGGCAAAAGTCATATGCCGATGTGAGAAGAAGAGATCTTGAGTTTGATTTTCATGATTGGGTTTACTTGAAAATTTCACTCATGAAAGGTGTAATGAGTTTTGGTAAGAAAGGGAAGCTTAGCCCCCGATATGTAGGCCCATATTAGATTTTGAGACATGTTGGTAAGGTTGCTTATGAACTAGATTTGCCAAATGAGTTGGCATCGTGCATCCAGTTTTCCATGTCTCTATGTTGAAGAAATGTGTTGGTGATCCGACATCTATAGTTCCCTTGGAAGTTTTGGGAATTAAGGGGAATCTTTCTTATGAAGATATTCCGGTTGAGATTTTAGACCGGCAAGTCAAGAAGTTGATAAATAAAGAAGTAGCTTCCATGAAAGTGTTGTGGAGGAATCAATTAATTGAGGGTGCTACTTGGGACGCTGAGGCCGATATGATGTCCCGATATCCTCATCTCTTTCCTTCTTCTCCTACTCTAGCTTGAGGTAATGAGTTCCTCATGGTTTGTTCTTTGTTTAGGAGTCATGTGTCTTAAATGCTTCCATGATTTCCTTACTATGCATGATTTATGAAAATTTCAAGTTTTGAGAAAATGAGTCAATTTCAATGATTTCTACAAGTTTATGTGCATATGAGTATGAATTGCATGTAGACTACATGATATGATGTTGTGAGCATGTTTTTAGCTTGGAGTTGATGTTTCCTCCTTTGATGTAAGCTTGGAGTTGATGTTTCCTCCTTGGGTATGTGTATTGCATGCACGATGGGCTGTTAGATTTAGTTTCACCCCTCTTATGATGTTTTGATTGTTGCGGAAGCCAAATATATAGAGAGTGATGGAATCACAACTGCGATATCTAAAGGTAGCTAATAAATAGTAAACGAGACAACAGTAAAAAGAACACCAGGAATTAACGAGGTCAGCAAAATTTTGTTTTATTTTGCCTACTCCTCGGACACAACTAACCAATATTTATTTCACTCCAAAAAAGTACAAGTCAAATACTACAAGGGAGAAAGAAGATCAAATGCCTTAGGAGACAATAAGGCAAGTGAGAGGTGTGTTACAAATGAATTAAGAGCTACCGATTTATAGGAGTGAATTCCTCATATTGATGTCATCCATGACATCACAATGTGTCAAAATGTAAACGTTTACCTTGTGAAACCATTTTATGGTTTACCTAAATTTCACCTACAAAGTTGCTATCTTGACTTTTGTACCAATGAAGAATTATCTTCCTAGCTACCAAATCTTCACATTAATTCTTCTTTGAATCTTGTCAATTTTAACATTGATTACGTCCTAGCTTGGAGTCGATAGTTCCTCCTTGGTTATATGCTTGTAGATGAAGTGGCATTGATAGTTGGGTTGTTAGTTCCTCTCCTACTCTTTTCGTACTAGCTTGAATCTCATTCGAGGATGAATGATCCCAAGTGGGGAGATATTGTAACACCCCAGATCCGAAAGAGGGTAAAATAACAGTTTTCAGAAGCTGCAGGAGCTAACTAACGGAGGCCACCCATGACCCGTGGATGGGACCACAGACTGTAGGTGTGGTCCATGGATGGCATCCAAAAAAAGGGGTTCAGAAGGTTGGAACCACGGCCGGAACCAACGGATCGTTGTTGGGACCATGGTCCGTGGTCGAGGACTCATGGTCCAGACCCCCCAAACCCATGTTCCTGACCACGAACGAAGGTCGTGTAGGACGGATCGTCGTCCTATCCACGGTCCGTTGGTGGTGGTCTGGCAGTTAAGTTTAGGGGAAGTTGGGTCTTTTACTAATTATTTTATCCCTATACTACGTCATTTTACTCTTCACTAAGAGCCCTATATAAGTGATTTCAACTCCCAAATTAGTTCATTCACTTCATTCTCTTCAAATTCACCAATAAGAAGAATTATCAAATATTTCTCTCTCTAGAAAGCTTGAAGAAGAAGGATTCAACATAGGGTTCCAAGTCAAGTCTCAATTCCTCCATTGAAAATTAGCAATTGGCTTCAAGGTATTATAGTTTTCATCCATGGATTCCTTCCATTCATGGAGTTCCCAAATCCTCCTATTTTCAAAGTTAGAAATCCCAACTAGAGTTAGGGTTTTCTTCAATTGTCATGGGTTCTCTTGATTATTGATTTAAATGATTGAATTATGATCTCTTATGCATGAATTGATGATGATTTCCCGTATGAACCCATGTAATCCCCATGTTTATTTCAAGTTATGCTCATATAGTGTGGGATTTTGGTTATGAAGGAAGAGTTTTATGAAATTAAGCTTGTATTGATAGAATTACATGAATTTATGATGAAATCCATATCTCACCCATGTGTGCTAAATGTTGATGATTGAATGTGGGTTTTGGACCTTAAAAGGTAAATTATGGAATTATGTATGTTCTTATGAAATCTATGCAGATGTTTTAAGGATTCTTTAAGAGTAAAGTATCAATGATGATGTTATTGTTGTGTTGTTGAAAGGATTTTTCTCATATACACATGAAAGCATTATGTGAAAGTTTTTCTCACATAATAAGGATTCTAAGGTTGAAAGGTCTTCTCACCTTATTGAATCAAAGATTAAGAGTTATCCTAATGAAATCTAGCTTTGATTGGTTATTGAATTATATCTCTCCATGGATAATGACTCAGCTTGGATTGGCAAGATGACGTGCCCTTCCATGGATAATAAGAACAAGTAAGAAATGACTATTTCTTCGGATTTATGCTTAGAACCGAGAGGATATTGAGATGGAAGCTCTCCCATTAGTAGAGCCCCGGTTTCTAGAAGCAATCTCCTTATTCCTTACCTATGTGCCCCCATAGGATGATTGTATAGATAGACATTAGCTAGTGGATCCACCTAAGCTAGAAGTTCATGGTCCTTACCTTGGCAAGTAGGACAACCCTTTTCGGTGTGGGAGACACTGGGGGATCATGTTATAGCTCACATGGTCTCTATGTCGGTTAAAACTAATTCCCACATTAATAATGAACTAAGGTTACGTCAAAAAGTATCTCATATGTGTTCAAAGGTTTCAAATGATGTTAGCTTGCATTGACAATGTTTTATGACTTATGTTTCTAACCCTTCTATATCATGTTTTAGCTAGGTCTGTTGCATGTCATGAAATGTCCTCTTTTAGCATGATTAAAAAAATTTATGCATAGCTATCATACTTGGTATATTGTTTTGTACTAACGCATTCTCTTGCCTACATTTCACCAAATGCAGGGTCCGACAGTCAGGTTTCTCAGCTTCGTGGCTAGTGATTGATTGTGAGGTTCCCGAGCTTTGGTGAGTCCTCATGCTTCGAGGACATATTCTTATTGTTCTTAGTTTCTTTCTTGTTTTTTCAGTTTTAGACATGATGTATGGGCTAGGACAAATTTTATTCTATTGTATTAGATGGCTATTGAGACAGAGACTTTTATTCTTCTTCTTTACTTTTGTAAAACTATTAAACTTGAACTGTTGTCTTTACTTCCTATGTTCTATTTCTTATGTTATGAATGCTAAGTGGCTTGTATGGGGTCTCTCGAGGTCCTATACGCCATGTTACATCTAGGGGGTACCCCATGGTCGTGACACGAGGCGTCTAAGGACTCGTGGGAGGGAAGGCCATCCTAGACAACCACTGCCTAAGCCCCCACGAGCACCACCACGAGCCGTGGTTCCCTTCACAGCCCGTGAGGGGCTCCATGAAGGGTGCCTTGGCTCAACGGAGGGCTGGTGACCTCCCACTTGACTCTCTTTTATAGGTTTCTTGATTCTGAGGTGTTACAAGGTAGCACCCTCAACTAAATGATTCCTCCAAAGTACTTTCACGGAAGCAACTTCTTTATTCCTCAACTTCCGCACTTGACGAACCAGAATTTCAATCAAAATCTCTTCATAAGAAAGACTCTCTTTCACACCAACACTTTCTAATGCTACAACTGAAGTTGGATCACCAATACACTTCTTCAACAAAGAAACATGGAACACCGGATGCACCGTATAACACCTTAGAATTTGGAAAGTCAAGTTGGAAAGGAAAAGTGTAGAAAATTTGTTGAGACAATAACTACGAGTCCTGTTGACGGACCATAGGAAGTTCTACGAGACATAGAAGGGAAGTCATAGAGTTGAGTTAAGTTTTTGAAAAATTCAAGTTTCTGATGTTTGACCTACGAGTAGCCAATACAAGCCCTAGGAATTTGGAAGGGACGTAGATGGCATCCATAGAAAGGATACAGACTTGGTGAAATTTTAGACTTGAACTTAGGGTCTACAGACTGTAATGTATCTGGAGGCAAAAACATGTGTATCTAGGTGAATCGGATATGGAATTTGTTATAAAATTATTAATTAGTGAAACAATATGTAATTATTTTAAACTATAGGAAGAATTACTAAATATGGAATGAATTTTTGTTTAATTAGGTAGATTTCCCTTAGTTTTAAAATATAATTTTCGATAATTTTTATGGTATTTTAGTAATAGAACAACTAATCAATATTTTCTTCAAATACATTAAATGCTTATTATCAGTTCCATCACCTCTATCAAATCTTGTAAATGATTTATTTATAAAATTTATTATCATACCTGAACTTATATGTTTCTAAGTTAAAATTAGTTGGTCTACATTTTGTCCTGCCTGATTGATCTTTCACTAGCAAGAATTAAGAAACTTTTTATAAATAAATAATTACATTAGTAAATTCTTTTAAATATAAAAACATAATATAACACTCTGTATATGATAGGTGAAGTGGGAAAACCAATTAATTTCTTGGCTTTTATATAATTTTTTATAGTTTGGTGTTGTTGACAATTTTTATGTGTACAGTCTTTTTAAAAAATATATTATTATATTTTATAAAAAAAAAGTAACACAAGTCAAAAAATTTATAATTGAAAATACTTAAGCTAGATAACTTCAATTATTTCATTACAATAGAGGGGATCACATTCCCTTTGACTTTGCCAGGTTCTAGGGAGGCTACTCTTCTTTTTTGTCGATCGCCCTCTCTCATCATGCCTCAACAAAACGGAAAAAATTCTTTCTTAGGTTCCTGTGTTGCACCGAAAAAAAGGACCTCTAACATTGAACTTGGTAAAATGAAATGGTTGAATAATTGAAAAATGAGATTATTCAGGAATACACATTAAATGCTGAGATTACGCATTGAGCTCACTCAGAAGCGAATGCCGACTACTATTTTAGAGTACCGAAGCTCAATGGCATTGATCACACCTACGGCCAGAAGAAAGAAAATACCTAGCGCCCCGGTCCCTCCATTGACTGACTGGCTTAGAGGCAGAGGGTTCGAGAATAGGGTAGGGTCCTGTCCTTAAGATTCAGATAAGAAAAGAGTTCCAAGCATTTATGCTCCGTACAAGTGCTGCATAGAAATCACACTTGGAAAGGGTGGACAATTAGCTAGAGCAGCGGGTGCTGTAGCGAAACTGATTGCAAAAGAGGGGAAATCGGCCACATTAAAATTACCTTCTGGGGAGGTCCGTTTGATAGGTTATTGGAACACTAACACTTACTAAAAAGAATTTCCCTTGGTCTATGAACGGGAAGGATGAAAGCGAGTCAGTAGGCTAATTCCTCATCCGCAAATCAGCCCTTCCCGTAGGTTCTTTTCTCAAAGAAT
>JAJONR010032320.1:0-87224 GCA_029582245.1 Solanum etuberosum
AAAGAAGATTAGTACCGAGAGGAAAAGAGGTGATTACCTGTGTCCCATAAACTATGTGTCAACATAGGATTGTCTAGATAGACATTAGCTAGTGGATCCACATTAGCTAGAAGTTCATGGTCCTAACTATGGCAAGGGGGACAATCCCTTTTCGGTCTGGGGCAGACACTGGATTCCATGATAATAACTCTCATGGTATTATATGTCGGTTAAGGCTACTTCTCACAAGGAAGCTATGATGAATTAAGGTTACCACAAGGAAGTATCTCATACATGTTTGCATTGATCATGTTTTATGATTTATGTTTTCTAACATTCAAGATTAATCTTTTAGCTTGATCATTACATTCTCATGAAAATGTCCATTTTTAGCATGACTTAATATGTTTTATCCATGACTATCATACTTGGTACATATTTTGTACTAACGAATACTCTTGCGTACATTTTCCCCAAATTTAGGGTCCGACAGTCAGGATTCCTAAGTTCGTGGCTAGAGTTCGTTGAGGAGATTCTGGGCTTTGGTGAGTCCTCATGCTTCGAGGATTGAACTTTATTGTTTTCAGTGTTTCTTTACTTTCGGTTTTGGATCATGATGTACAGGTTATGCCTAGATTCATTCTTATATACTAGATGGCTATGCGACGATGTTTAGATTTTTGCTTTTCTCTATAAAACTTTGGTATGTTGAAACTGTCTTTTAAATTACTTTATTCTATTATCTTTTATGATGTACGTTAAGTGGCCTGTATGGGGCCGCTCGGGGTCTTATACGCCATGTAACACCTAGGAGCTTTCGTGGGTCATGAAAAACTTGGTAATCAGAGCACAAGGTTTAGAATGGTCCTAGGAAGTCTCATAAGCTACGTCGATTAGGGTTTTGTTCATGAGTGTGAAGCACACCACATTTATGAATGAGAGGCTACAAGATGTTTAGGAAAGTCCACTTCTTTCATACTCTAAAGTCGTGTGATAGTCTTTAACTATATAATGTTTCTCTCCTAATCCTTATCCGATGCTCTATAGGATATGGCTACTCGAAGAGCATATGCTAGGAGGAATGCGGGAGAGAATGTGAATCAAGAGGCTACTCCTCATGCTCCCTAAATTTTTGTCGATCCTTTGGCCGAGCAAGTGACTAATGCGGAGTTTAGGGCTGCTTTTCAAGTATTGGCTCAAGACATGATGGACGAAGCCAATAGGGAGGTTGTGGTCCCCTTGAACCCAAATGTTGATACGGCAGCATCTAGAGTGAGGGATTTCACTAGAATGAATCCTCCGGAGTTTCATGGTTCTAAGGTTGAGGAAGATCCTCAAGAGTTCATCGATGAGGTTTATAAGGTGTTAATCATCATTGGAGTGACGCCGATCGAAAAGGCAGAGTTGGCCGCTTATAAACTTAGGGTGTTGCTCAATTATGGTACATCCAATGGAAAGAAGGGAGACCAGAAGATGCGGGTCCTTTGGATTGGGAAAAGTTCAAATTTGCGTTCCTTAATTATATTCTTTCCCCTTGAGATGAGTGAGGAAAAGGTTCTTGAATTCATTAACTTTCATCAAGGAAGTATCAGTGTGAAGTAATATGCTTTAAAGTTCACACAATTGTCTCGATATGCTCCTACTATGATTGTCGATTCTAGGGAAAGGATGAGTAAGTTCATTTCGGGTGTGTCTGAAATGGTGGTTAAGGAATGTCGTATCGCCATGCTTATTAATGATATGGACATTTCTCGTCTCATAGTTCCTGCTAAAAAATTGAAGAGGAGAAACTTAAGGAAACGTCTAAGGAGGCAAAGAGGGCTAAGACCGGTGATGGTAACTTCTCAGATTCAAGGTCTGATGGACAAAGTCTTTATAAGTTTTGACAAAGGTTTTCTGGTCAAGATTGCTCCAATGTTCGTTCTAAGTTCAACAAAGAGAGGGTGCCTAACCCTAAGCCTCAAGGAGGAAGTGGTAGTGGGTATTTATTGCCTACTTGTGCTAAGTGTGGAAAGAAGCACAAGGGCAAGTGTCTAGCGAGTTCCAATGATTTTTTTGGTTGTGGTAAGATGGACCATAAGTTAAGAGGGTTCACCTGATGTGGTTACCGGTATGTTGGAAGTCTTCCAACTTGATGTTTATGCTTTACTTGACCCTAGTGCTACCTTGTATTTTGTGATTCCATATGTGGATTTGAGGTTTGATATTCTTTCAGAAGTGTTGTTACATCCTTTTTATGTCTCTACTCCTATTAGTGATTCTGTAGTGGCTAAGAGGTTCTATAGAAAATGTCCCATCTCCTTGTCCCATATAGTTACTCTTGTTGATCTAGTAGAGATTGATATGCTACATTTTGATGTTATCCTTGGTATGGATTGGTTGCATGCATGTTATGCTTCTATTCATTGTAGAACCCGTGTAGTCAAATTTTAGTTTCCAAATGAGCCTGCCCTAGAGCAGAAAGGAGAAAATTTTATGACTAAGGGTCACTTTTTCTCTTGTCTTAGAAAGAGAAAGATTATTTCTAAGAGTTGAATTTACCATCTAGTTTGGGTGAGTGATATAGATTTCGACACCCCTACTCTTGAGTCTGTCCCCGTTGTTAATTAGTTTTCGGAAGTATTTTTAGATGATTTACCCAGTATTCCTCCCGAAAGGGAAATAGACTTTGGTATTGACCTTCTCCCAGATACGCAACGTATCTCTATTCCTCCTCACTGAATGGCTCAGGTAGAACTAAAGGAGTTGAAAGAGTAATTGAAAGATTTGTTGGATAAGGGTTTCATCCGACAAAGTATCTCTACATGGGGTGCTCCAGTTTTGTTCGGTAGAAAGAAAGAGGGTTCACTTTGTATGTGTATTGATTATCGTCAGTTGAACAAGGTGACCATTAATAATAAGTACACTCTCCCAAGGATAGATGATTTGTTTAACCAACTACATGGAGTGAGTTACTTTTCAAAGATTGACCTTCGGTCGGGTTATCACCAACTGAGGGTGAAAGAAGATGACATTTTGAAGATGACTTTTCAAACTCGGTATGGTCATTATGAGTGTTTGGTAATGTCATTTTGTTTGACTAATGCTCCGATGACATTTATGAATTTGATGATATATTTATTTATTTGAGAAGTGAGGATGATCACATTAATCATTTGAGGATTGTGTTGCAAGTCCCAAAGGACCAACAACTGTTCGCAAAGTTTACCAAATGTAAGGTTTGGTTTAGCTGCTTGGCTTTTATTGGCCATATTGTTTCAATTAAGGGTATTGAGGTTGATCCTAAGAACACGAATGCGGTTAAGAGTTGGCCTAGACCTCTATCTCCTTCGGATATTAGAAGTTTCTTTGGTTTGGCTTGTTACTATAGAAGGTTTGTTGAGGGATTTTCTTAACTGCCTCTCCATTGGCAGCATTGATTCAAAAGAAGGATAAGTTCATATGGTCCGAAGCATGTGAAAAGAGTTTCCAGGAATTGAAGGATAGAGTTACTTCTGCTCCGGTGTTGACGTTACTGGAAGGGACTTATAGTTTTGTTGATTATTGTGACACCTCGAAAATCGGGCTAGAATGTGTACTTATAAAAATGGAAAAGTTATTGCCTATGCTTCAAGGAACCTTAAGATTCATGAGAAGAATTATCCTACCCGTGATCTTGAACTAGCAGTAGTGTTGTTTGCTCTTAAGATCTGGAGACATTATTTGTATAGTGTTCATGTCGGTGTTTTTACCGACCAGAAGAGTTTGCAATATGTGTTTAATCAGAAGGATCTATATCTTCTCCAAAGAAGGTTGCTTGATTTATTGAAGGATTATAATATGAGTGTTCTATATCACCCCAGTAAGGCGAATGTTGTGGTAGATGTTCCTAGTCGGTTATCTATGGGTAGTGTTGCTCACATCGAAGATGATAAAAAGGAGTTGGTTGGAGATGTTCATAGGTTGGCCCAGTTGGGTGTTCAGTCAGAAGACTCTACTTAAGGTAGGGTTATAGTTCACAATGGTTTACAATCGTCTTTCATGGTGGAGGTGAAAGCCAAAAAAGGTCTTGATCCGACCTTGGTTGAATTAAATGAAGCAGCGCTTATAAAGTCCGTAGTGGCTTTCTACCAAGGGGAAGATTGTGTACTTAAATATCAAGGTCATTTGTGTGTTCCTAATGTAGATGACTTGAGGGAGCATATTTTAGTTGAAACCCATAGTTCTCGATATTCCATTCACCCTAGAGCCACCAAGATGCACCGTGTTTTCTGGGAGAACTATTGGTGGAATGGGATGAAAAAGGATATTGTGGGATTTATGGCTAAGTGTCCCAATTGTCAAGAAGTGAAAGTTGAGCATCAAAAATCGGGAAGTTTATCCCAAGACAATAGCATTCCTACTTGGAAGTGGGAAGATTTGAAGATCGACTTCATCGTTGGCTTGCCTAGCGCTTGGCGGCAACATAACTCGATTTGGGTTATTGTATATCGAATGACGAAATCGGCTCATTTAATTCCTGTCAAAGTTTATTATTCGGCGGAGGACTATGCTAAGTTGTACCTGAGAGAAATGGAATTGTTGCATGGAGTGCCTTTATCCATTATCTCTGGTCGAGGTACCTAATTCACTTCTCAGTTTTGGTGATCTTTTGAAAAGGGTCTTGGTACTCGTGTTAAGGTTAGTACGGGATGAAACAAACTAATGGGTGATTAGTCTGAGATTTTGACTCATTCGGGATTTATTTTGATAGTATAAGTGTCCTCAAATGCCTAATTTATGCCCCAAATTGATGTTAAAGTGTTGATATGCAGCTATGAAGGCTAAGGAGCAAGGAAAGGACATGACCGGACAAAAAGGAACTAAAAAGCTGAAGAAGTGAAGAAAAAGCGATCCTGGTGATCGCCAAGTCCACTCGGCGCACCGCCAGTTGGCTCTTTAGCTTGCCCAAAGTTTCAGCATGCCAGCCCAGGGGAAGAACCAAGTTGGCGACAGACATGGGCAGTCGGCGGATCACCGATCAGTTCCGCGACAACAAATTGGATCGCCGAAAATTATAGTACCTCAGATGCTGAAGGCCAATGCAAAATAGCGATGGAAGAGGGCAATCGGTGGATCGCCGATCCACTCGGCGAGGCGCGACTTATTGCGCCGAGTGGACTTTCAGGCCAAAACACAGGCAACTATAAATTGGAATTTAAGAGGAGTTCCCAAGGAGTTTTGATCCTCAAGTTTTAGAGTTAGAGTTTTCTCTTAGTTTTTGAGTTCTTATTGTAGACTTTGAGGATTTCTAAGCTTAATTTTGAGGATTTGCAAGTGGGTCATTTAATTTAACCATTTCAGAACATTTTAAAGGCTTGGAGACTCTTACCCAGCTAATGGCCAATTGAGTTGGTAATTGTTTTTATCTTTCTATGATGTTTAGCTAAAACCCAAATTCTTGGGGTGTGATCATGTGATTATGGGCTGAGTTAGCTTATGGTTATTGTTATTTATAGATTCTAATGCTTAATTGAAGTGGGTTTAATTGTTAGTTGTGTTAAAATCTATGAATTGTAGTTGCGAATGAAATTCTAGTATAGAGTTCTAGGCTTGCTTGAGAGAGAAGTTTTAGAACCAAAGCTTTCGATTAATGATTGTAGTTATTGGGTTGATATGGGTTTAGCTCAAAAGAGTAAATTCTAAATCTGATTCTACCCATCTAGCTCGAGAGACTGGATGAATTAAGGTGTGGGATGTTCTTATTTGCTAAGCTTGTTGATGTTCGAAAGAAATCACCTGAAGCGTGGTAGTTGTTCGGGAGAAAACTGTTGCACCCATAGTCTAGCCTACTCACTGATATTTAGCTAGTTGTTAGTAAATTTCAATTACCCATACAGTGAAATTTGCCTATAATCGATTACATCCCGAGAATTCCTATCTATATTATTATTTCCTCTGTTTTGACTGCGTTGTAGCTGATAATTAACAATCCAAAATCCCCCCATCTGACATTCGTTGTCACACCCTTTGATTTATTTGCATCCTTTCGATAATTTCTATTCCTATAACCGATTTGACCACTTTATAACTTCATAACTGAATTTAAACATGTACCGCTCCCTGTGGGTTCGACCCCAACTCTTCGTTGGATTTTATACTAGTTAACGATTGTTTACACCTAAAATCGGATGAGGTGTACTTGAAATGTTAATAAAAATGGCACCGCTGCTGGGGAGTGGTGTTCTTTGAAATTCTTTTATTGAAGTTTGAATTGTGTTATTTTTGTGTTATAGTTGAATTGACTTACGTTGTTTGTGTTGGTGTTGGCTGTGTTGAACAGAAGAAGAAATGAGCGTAAACGGGAGCAATGGTATTCAAGTTGGCCACCAAGACGATATAGGGAATTCGTATGATGTTAACGACCATATCCAATTGGGTGGTGTCGGAGCTATACGTCTACCTCCTGCTGAAGGGAACGTTGTTTTTCACATCACTAGAACAATGCTTCAACTCCTACAATTGAAAGGATTATTTGGAGGGCTGGCTCATGAGGATCCCCATGAGCATATCCGGAATTTCACCGATGTTTGTGGACCGTTCTCATTCAACAGTATATCTCAAGAATTGGTCAGTCTTCGATTATTTCCATTCTCTTTGATGGGAGAAGCCACAAAGTGGTTGGTTGATCTTCCGAGAAATACCATTACCACTTGGGATGAGTTGACTGCTGCTTTCTATGTGAGGCACTTTCCCCCATCAAGGATGATGACCATAAGGGATATCATTCAAGGGTACAAACGGTTGGCAGGAGAACCAATTCACGAGACGTGGCTGAGGTTTCAGAAACTATAACTTCAATGCCCAACTCATGGGCTACCTCATGATGTCTTGTTGCAATACTTTTACGGGAATCTTGACTCGGTGAACAATGGAGTTGCTAATCAACTTGTTCCCGGTGGTATAATCAACAGCCTTGGGATGTCGCATCTCAACTCCTAGATCGCATGATAAAAATGAATAGAGCATTGTACACTCGTGAGGACCAAGTGTCTCCTCTCACCTTTAGAATGAAAAAAGAGCAAATCGTGAAGGATCAAGAGAGAGATCAAAACATGGCAAAAATGATGACCCAGCTGAACTTATTGTCGAAAAATGTAATAAGTAATGGGTTGAAGAGTGTAAATGCTGTGGGTGTTGGTGGAGAAAATGCCGATGAGGCACAGTTTGAAGCATTGTACAATGAGGAAGTGAATTTCCTTGGAAATCAAGGAGGAGGTTTTCGTCAAAACTATCAAAGGCCGGGTGGAAATCCGGGTTGGAACAAAGATGATGGATGGAGAGATCGTGATAGAGAATGGTGTGATCGTAACGCCACTTGGAAGGAAAGAGAGGGTGACAACGATAGGTACATCCCACCTCATGAGCGTCAAAATCCCAAGAAACCAGGGGATGACTCAGAAAATGTCCGAACGGAAGACATGCTCTCACACATTCTCAACAAGGTCAAAGACTCAGACAAAGTGTTGAAAGATATGAAGGAGGACGTCTCAACTCTCAATCAGACAGTGACTTCTCATTCAGTCTCTATCAAGCAGGTGGAAACACAAATGGGTCAAATCTCGACTCATCTAAACCCAAGGACAAAAGGAGGGTTGCCTAGTGACACAATGGCAAACCCCAAAAATGAAGCTTGAATTAGTATTTCCATTGTGCCACGACGTTAAATAAGGCGCTTCTTGGGAGGCAACCCAAGTCTTTGATGTTTTAAATTTTGTTTTTGAATAATGGGTGTTGATTTTGCAGGTTGAAAAGTGAAAAGTGTTGGAAAATGGGCAACTTGGCGAGCCAAAAGTCCTGTTGGCGACACGCCGAATAGTTCGGCGAGCCCGACTTGGACTGCCGTTGGAACCACCTAGCTTGATGGGAAATTCTGTAAAACTCTCCGAGCTAAAAGCTTAGTCGGTGAGCCCGACTTTGTCCATCGTTTGAACCCCCACATTGCTAGGAGGTCTGTACAACTCGGCGAGCCAAAATACCACTCGGCGGGCACGACTTACTCTGCCAACTGGCGCACAAACTGAAAGGTTTTGAAGGATAAATGGTTTAAAATTTCAAAATCGTTCATCTTCTCTCATTTTAAACTTTCATACTCTCACCCCGATACTATGTTGCTCATATTTTCTGCATTTCTACTTTCATTTCTTTGGGATCTTTGCTCGAGATTGGTTTTGGAACTTTGCCGCCAAGCATTTCAATTAAATTTTGGCATAAAGGTTTGTTTTCTGAACCCCGTACTCTAATTGTGGTTGAACTCAATTGAATTTGGTAATTGTTGGGTAGTATTGTTTAATCGTTGCTTTATTATTGGATTGCCCATAATTAATTGGATTTGTGCCTAATTGTTCGTAAATGATTAATTTCCATGTCTTTGCTTGTTGAAATCGTGTTTAAATTATTGGGTTACGTAAAAAAAATTGTTGGGTCTAGCGGGGTGAAGACTGATTAACCCCAAATTGTGCTAAATGTCGTAGTTTGCCTAATGATGGAGCGGTTGACATCATCATTATGGGCAAAAGACATCAAATGACCAATTTTGGCTAAATTGGGGGAAGTTTGAGTACCCCGAGGGCATGGGTAATATGGGTATTGCTTTAATTTCATAGTGTAAGTGTTTAATTTTGATTTCGTGGGCTGCGGGTTTGATTTTGAAGAATGGGGTTGAAAACTGGCATGAAGGGCAATTTGGCGAGCTGAGTCGAGCTCGCCGATTGGTTCTGCAGTTCACCTAAGCCCCCTAGATCGTCGTTTAATTCTCTAAATGTTGAGTTTGTGTGCTGTACCTTTCGGCGATACGCATGCGCTCGCCGAAAGTACTTCTTGATAGCCCTTCTGCGCCCCAAATTCCTTAAATTGAACTGTAACTTTTGGCGAGCTACTTTTAGTTCACCGATTGGTGTCGGCGATCTGCCGAAAGGCCCTGCACATCGCCGACCAACTTGGAGTTTCTGAAATTTTTGTGCTGGAACTTTCGGATAGCCTTGGCTCGCCAAAGTGATTCGGCGAGTCTTTCTACAACTTACTTTCTGTATTATTTCTCGAATTTTTCTAACATTCTCTACGTTATTTGTAGGAATGGCTAGACCTAAAGTGTCCGGTAGAGACATGCCGCCCCAGAAGCGGGCACGAGGAGTGGTAATAAATGAAGAAGCAACTACTTCCATAGAAAAGGCCAAGAAAATACTTCCAAAGGGGGGTAAGGGAAAGGGCAAAGCGCCCGTAGTTATGCCTCCGGAGGGGCCAAGCTCCGACAGTGAGGGAGTCTACGAGACTCACCTCACCACATCAGAAGGTGAGGGTGAGTTGCAGGGTGACTCTCAGGCATCCATCTCTGAGCCTGAGGATGATCAGCTGCTGCAGGCCCGGAAAGCAGAGCTACGCTCCAAATCTCTTCATGATCTGTCTACGATTCAGGAGCCTACTCCTCCAGCTTCAACTCTAATGCCTCCTCTGACACAGACGGTGGTTCCAGTTCCACCAGTCACTAAAAAGACTCAAGGCCGAGGGACTGAGGACCATTTTTGAAGAGAAGAGATTATCTAACGACGGTGTGGTGGACAGGTTTCCTGAAGTGTGGAACACTATCAAGTTCCACAAGTTTGAAATTTTCACCAAACCCCGGGGCCCCTACATTCCCAATTGGGTCTGGGAGTTTTATTCGACCTATGGTAAGCTGGTCCCTAAGGGGAAGAAGAAGGCCAGCATGTTCAAGCCAGTTGATTTGGTGACGGTCTGAGGCTAGAAAGTGAAGTGCGACAGTTCTGACATCAATACTGTTCTAGAGTACACTTATGATTTCATGCACCGATACATCGATCTGATCAAGAAGAACACGTTGGAGGACCTAAAGGGTTGGTTGGCACCCCTTATATCTGATGCCACCCCGAGGTAGATAGAGGCAGGGTCATAGATAGAGAAGAAGGACTTGAATGTGGCTGCAAGATACTGGTTCAGATTCATTAGCAGCATTATCATGCCATCCCCGAATGAATCTATCTTGCGACACCCAAAGGTAGCATACATAGGGTCTATCATTTCTCACAAGAAGATAAATCTAGGATTGTTGATTTATCAGGAGATAGCCATGACGGCTAAGCAGAGACAGATATGCCTTCCATTCTCGGTGTTGATCACCCAACTGTGCAGACGGGCCTGTGTTCCTCGAGATGAGAAGACAGATGTGGAGGTGACACCTACCTCCTCTACTGACATCCAGCGTATTGAGGCTGAGTCCCAAAGGGATGAGGCTGATAGGAGGAGAGTAGCCCTGGTGGATACATTTCCGGAGGTTGATATTAACACGTTACCTGCAGAGGCAGTATTGCCTACACAGGCCACCAGGCCTTCAGTTACTACTAGCTCTACTGCTTCCGATACTCTTGGAGCTTCTATTGCACCCCCGCCCCCTAGATCTGTTGCTGCCTCTACTTCTAGGCCTCCGATCACCCAGGCGATGCTGTTCAAGAAGGGGCATCTGGCCCAGTCTTCTGATATGTGTGCCTCCCGGTTAGCGGCTGCTATTCCAGGGATGATCGAGAGAGCCATTGTTGCTACTTTGACACCTCTCAAAGCTTCGATAGATTCTCTTACTGTTAGAGTAGCAGCTTGGAAGCAAACCCGAGGTGCTATAAAGAAGGTGACGGATTTGAAGGCCGATATTACTGGGTTGTGGAGAGATGTGGACCATTTGAAGTCCACTGATTTTACTTCACGGTTTGGGACGGTGGATATCCAGATGACCCGAGTATAGATATTCCAGCGTGTTCAGATGTTCCTCTGGCTACTACGACCGGAGATGATGTTCGAGCAGATGATGTTGAGTCCGATGCTGAGACAAATGAGGAGCATCTAGGTGTGACTGATGCACCTGTCTACGATGATTAGGCAGACCTAGAGGGAGCCATGGTGCATACAGTTGTACAGGTCTCACTGAGAGATGTGTCTATGGTGGGCTCCATTGAAGCTAAGGATGATGCGATACCAGGCACTGATGCCCAGACCGATTAAGTGATGGACATGCAGACTTCACCCTAGGATTAGTCTGGCAGGATGACGTTTCCCCTCCCTCTCTGGTACTTTTTAGACTGTTTCTGTTTTTAGTTGCATTTGAGGACAACTACAAATTTTTTTGTTGGTGGGGTAAGGTATTTCCATACCTACCTCTTTTGTGGGCTGTTTTTGTGATTAGTGAGCTTATTGGTTTATATATATACATCTTGGTTGTGGTATTGCGGTTGTTCATAGCTTGTGGCCATTGTTTTGACAGAAAATGGTTTTGAACCAAATTTTAAAATTTTGCCACCTTTTTTGTGTTTGATTGTGGTTGTTCTTGTACAAATTTGAGTGTCGTGTATGGTCAATACCGATTACTTGAATAGTGCTCTTAATCAAATAAAATGAATGTGCGGCTACGATGAGGCAAATGAAGTTACATAGACAATATGTGAACTTTTAGCATCTCATTGTGACTAGGCGGTTGTCTAATGAGTCTCTTGTGATGAACATTGTAGGCTAGCTATAAAGTGTGGAGTCTTGTTTGATAATTGTATCAATCCCTTGTGTGGTGAGATTTCCTTGAACATTGTGCTTGATGACACCTTGAATTTTCCCCGTTTGTCCGGTTGATTGAGTGTTGCAAGATATAGACATGATCTTAGGCAAATTTTTTGGAGAGTGAGCCTATTTGACAACATACCTCTTTGTGGCCAACCTTGTGAGATGTGTAAACCTTGCTTGGCACCTTTCGAGCCTAACATTTTCTTGGAAGAAACTTGAAAAATTGTTACATCTTTTTAACCCTTCATCGATAACTTTCATGAAGAATGGTTTGTTTGAATAGACAACTTAGGCCAAAAGTCTAAGTTGTGGGTGCGGTGAAAAAGAAGGAGAATCAAGAAGTGTGAAATATTCGCCCGGGATGGATTGTTTGGAAAATAATGGAACCCCTCCATATAAAAAAAAAGAAAAGAGAAAAAGGAATGAAAAAGAAGAAAGAAAAGAAAAAGACTTAAAAAGAGAAAAAGTTGTGAAAAAAAGTTGTGAAAATAGCAAAAGAAATGGGGTATCTAGTGATTCATGTCTAGTTGAATAATGGAGTGGAATATGATCATGTTTGAATGAGAAAGAGAAGGAGAAAATCATTTTCAAGCCATACTTCATGAAGGTAGAAATCACTAAGCCTAAATTGTCATACCTTTGCACTCAGCCTCATTACAAGCCTTAAAAAAGACCTTTTTGATCTTTAGTTAGCTGAAACGAATGTTTACTGGAAAATAAGGGCAAGCCTATGGGTGGAGTCATGCATGTGTTCATCTTTGTGAGTGTGAGAGTTGTATGTGATTCCGGAACCTTAAATTGTTGAGAGATATTGTGTGAATATGGAATCATCTTTGTTGTAAGGGCATTTGAATACTTTGTTGAGCTTGAACTTGCATTTGAAGCAAGCATTGTGAGCTTGAGTACACTTGATGATGGTGAGTCACAATTTGAAACTTTGAGTACACAATTGATCATTGCATGATTATTTTGAACCTTGTTGTGTGCATTTAAGTTGAGTCTTATGAAGCACTGTTTGTAGACATCCTTGTTGAACTGATTGATCTTGGGATTTACTTGAGGACAAGCAAAACTTTAAGTTGGGGGTGTTGATGAGTCCGAGATTTCAACTCATTTGGGCTTTATTTTGATAGTATAATTTTCCTCAAATGCCTAATTTATGCCCCAAATTGATGTTAAAGTGTTGATTTGCAGCTATGCAGGCTGAGGAGCAAGGCAAGGACATGACCGGAAAAAAAAGGAACTAAAAAGCTGAAGAAGTGAAGAAAAAGCTATCCTGGTTATCGCCAAGTGGCTCTTTAGCTCACCCAAAGTTCCAGCATGCCAGCCCTGGGGAAGAACCAAGTTGGCGACAGAAATGAGCAGTCGGTGGGTCACCAATTTGTTCCGCGACAAAAAATTGGATTGCCCAAAGTAAGAGGAACTAATATGCTGAAGGCGAATGCAAAATGGAGCTGGAAAAGGGCAATCGATGGATCACCGATCCACTCGGTGAGGCGCGACTTATTGCGCCGAGTGGACTTTCAGGCCAAAATGCAGGTAACTATAAATTGGAATTTATGAGGAGTTCCTATGGAGTTCTGATCCCCAAGTTTTAGAGTTAGAGTTTTCTCTTAGTTTTTGAGTTCTTATTGTAGACTTTGATGATTTCTAAGCTTAATTTTGAGTATTTGCAAGTGGGACTTTGAATTTAACCATTTTAGAACATTGTAAAAGCTTGGAGACTCTTACCCAGCTGATGGTCAATCGAGTTGGTAATTATTTTTATCTTTCTATGATGTTTAGTTAAAACCCCAATTCTTGGGGTGTGATAATGTCATTATGGCACCACGTGTCGTGGTTCTGCCCGAAAAGGTTCCCATAGTCAATCCAAAAAGGTCTTCCCTCCGACGAGCACCTAGATGGCTCATGGAGGGCACCACGTGCCGTGGTGATGCCCGTGAAAGGGAAGGCAGTAGCTACCTAAAATGTGACCCTCCGCATGAGCCACTTGAAGGCCTAGAAGGGTCGTGGGAAGGGAATGGGGTTTGGAGAAGATTATCTAAGACATAGGTCAAGGACCAAGGCCACCACTACGGACCGTGAGGTCCTTGACGGCTCGTGGAGCCTAGCATGAAGGGGGTGCGTAAGTTGTAAGTTAAGGGGTAGTTGGGTCTTTTCCTAATTAATTTATATTGATACTATGTCGTTTTAGCCAAGCCTAGGATCCATATATAAGTGGTTTTAACCCCAAAACATACCCATTCAAGTCATTCTCTCAAATTCACCAAAAGAAATTGGGTTCTTCCTCTCCAAAAATATTTTTCTCTCTAGAAACTTGAAGAATAAGAAGGATTCAAGCTAGGGCTCAAGGTCAAGTCTCCATTCTCCAATTATTTATGGGCTTTGATAGCAAGGTAATGATAGCTTTATTCATCCATGGAATCCTTGCATCCATGGAGCCCTGAAGTTCTCCCAATTGAATGTAGAAATTCCCCAATTTGAGTTAGGGTTTTTCTTTTAAGTTATGGGTCTTTCTGAATGTTGATTCAATTGATCAAGTTATGATTTATTATGCATGAATTGAGAGGATTACATGCTTTTATGATGAATTTTCATGTACCCATGCTTAACCCATGTTTCTAAGATGAAATTGATGTAAATGATTTTTAATCTATGAAAGGAGAATTTATGGATTTATGTGTATTCTTATACGATAAATATGGTAAATTATGAATTATTTTGAGATTGAAGCATATCTGATATTTATGATATCAATTTCTTTGAGAGTGAAGCATATGTTGTGAATTGTTGATTATTGATGTAATTGTTGTGGAAGGATCTTTCCCACATGATTTTCTTATGTATGAATGTGAAAGGCTTTCTCACATTGAATGATTCTAGGATGAAAGGATTGCGCACCTAAAGTGAATCTAAGTTTAGGAATCTTATTCATGATGAGGCAAGAGGAAATTACCCATGACCTCTAATGAGAATAATTAGAGGGGATTACCCATATTCCTTAGAGTTGGACTAGAGGCGAGTACCCATGATCCTAAGTAAAAGACAAGAGGAGAGTACCCATGTCATATGGTAGAAAGCCAAGATGTGAGTACCCATGTCACATGATTAAAGGACAAGAGACGACTACCCATGATCCTAAAGTATGTTGGACAATAGGTGACTACCCATGATCCTATAGTATGAGGGACAAGAGGCGACTACCTATGATCCCAAGGTAAGAAGGGCTAGAGGCGATTACCATGTTCCCTATAGAAAGGCAAGAGGCGATTCCTCATGTATTTAAAAGAGAAGTTAGAATATGTTATGATAGGTGATGAGTTTAGATTGTTGCTTGAGTTTGCCTTATATGATGTGTAAGACTAGTGCGGATTACCCATGTCTTTACTAAGTATGAATTGAGGTTACTTCAAGAAGTACTCCTTATATGTGAAATGACATATTATGTGTATTGATTATGCTTTATGACTAATGTTGTCTAACTCTTCTATTTATGTTGTGTTTATGCAAGCTATCATATTTAGTACATCTTTGTACTAACGTATACTCTTGCCTACATTTCTCATCCAAATGTAGGGTCCGACGTTCCCGACTCTCTTCCCCGTTGCTATGATTTCTAGGAGAAGTAGAGTTGAAGATTGGCGAGTCCTCATTCCTCCGAGGATATGGCCACTACTTTCCTTATGTTATGTTCATTTTAGTTTTGAACATTGATGTATGGGCTATGTCCCAAGATTTCATTGTATTAGACGGTTTTTGAGAAAAGTGTATTAGACTTATGCTTCATTTTATAAAACTTCGGTTAAGTTTGAAAATTTTAAAATCTTATCCATTTTCTATTAACTTTGACTATGAATGCTAAGTGGCTTATATGAGGTCTCTCGGGGTCTTTTATGCCATGTCACATCTAAGGGGTGCCCCTGGGTCGTGACATCCACGGCCTATGGAACTACCCACAGACCGTAGGTCATGTTCGTGGTTGGCCAGTCCGTTTTTCAAAAAATTTCAAGTTCCAGTACTTTTTAAATGGTTCACTGGGACGGTCCTTCGTCCAATGCACGAGCCGTAAATGGTTTCGTAGTTGAGTCCCACACTTAGAGAGATTTTGAGGTTGAAAATTGAGGACCACGGTAGGGACCCATGACCCGTCGATTGGATTATGGCCCGTGGGTGGGTCCCGTCGTTGGATGTCCTGAGTTTTGAGTCTTTGACACCAAACAAGGGACGAATAGGATGGTTTTTTGGTGGAACTACGGATCGTAGGTCGTCACCATCAATGGTGTCGGAAGTTATTTTTTCTAGGTTCTTTTGGGTCATTTCCTAATTATTCTATCCTAATACTATGTCGTTTTTACCTTCACCTAAAGACCTATACAAGTATTTTAACCCCTAAATTTCCTCAATTGAAATCACTCTCAAATTAATAAAAGAAGAACAAGTCTTCCTCACAAAATATTTCTCTCTCTAGAAAACTTGAAGAAGAAGGGATCAACTAAGGGTTTCAAGCCAATTCTCCAATTCCACCATTGAAGTCAAACGTTTGGCATTGAGGTATGATAGTTTTCATCCATGGAGTTGTTTCCTCCATGGAGTTCCCAAATTCTCCAATTATAAAGATAGAATTCTCCAACTGAGTTAGGGTTTTCTTCCATGTCATGGGTTCTTCTAATTATTGATGTATTTGATATTTGTATGATCTATCAAGCAATAATTGAAATAATTACATGATAATATGATAAATTCCTATGAACCCATGTCTAACCCATTTTTTCTAGATATATATGAATTGAAAGTGGGTTTTGATCCATAAAAGGTGAATTATGGAATTATGCATGTTCTTATGAAATTGATGTATATGAATTTTAAGGATGCTTTGAGAGTGAAGCATCAATGATGTTGTTGAAAGGATTTCACATTTATAAAAGAAAGCGTGATTGTGAAAGGTTTTCTCACATAATAAGAGCACTTAGGGTTGAAAGGTCTTCTAACCTAAAATGAGCCAATGATAAGGAGCTATTCTAATGATGAGGCAAGAGGCTATTACCCATTCTATCTAATTGAAAGACAATAGGCGATTACATATTTCACATGATGTAAGGACAAGAGGCGATTACTAATTTTTCTTTAAGATCTAAGATGAATATGAGTAAGAACTTTTCCGTGGAAGTAAGGTTAGTACCGAGTGGACAATAGGCGATTACCCGTGTCCCATAAACTATGTGCCAACATAAGATTGTCTAGATAGATATTAGCTAGTGGATCCATATAAGCTAGAAGTTCATGGTCCTTACTTTGGCAAAGGGAAAAACCCCTTTTTGGTATGGGGCAGACAGTGGATTCCATGATAATAGCTCTCACGGTCTTATACGTCGATTAAGGCTACTTCCCACAAGCAAGCTATGATGAATTAAGGTCACTTCAAGGAATTATCTCATACATGTTTAAGATGATGACTATGTGCATTGCTCATGTTTTACGACTTATGTTTTCTAACATTCAAGATTCATGTTTTAGCTTGATCATTACATGCTCATGAAAATGTCTGTTTTTAGCATGACTTTATATGTTTTATGCATTGCTATCATGCTTGGTACATATTTTGTACTAACGCATACTTTTACCTACATTTCCCCAAATATAGGGTCCGACAGTTAGGGTTCCTAGTTTCGTCGCTAGAGTTCGTTCAGGAGATTCCGGTATTTGGTGAGTCCTCATGCTTCGAGGACCGGAATTTACTATTTTCAGTCATTCTTTACTTTTCGTTTTGTAACATAATGTATGGGCTAAGCCCATATTCATTCTTATGTACTAGATGGCTATGAGACGATGTTTAGATTTCCTTTTTTCTCTATAAGACTTTGATATGTTTAAACTTTGTTTTAAATCTCTTAATTCTATTATCTTTATGACGAAAGTTAAGTGGCTTCTATGGGGCCTCTCGGGGTCTTATACGTCATGTTACTTCTAGAGGCTACCTTAGGTGCTGACAGGGATGAAGAGGGATATTGCCGAAATTATGGTCAAATGTCCTAATTTTCAACAAGTGAGGTGGAACATCAAAATCGGGGAGATTTATCGCAAGATATTAGTATTCCTACTTGGATGTGGGAAGATTTAAATATAGAATTTATTGTTGGTTTACTTTGCACCCAATGGCAACATGACTTGATTTGGGTTATTGTGGATCGAATTATGAAATCGGCTCATTTCATTCCCATCAAGGTTTCTTATTCGATGGAGGACAATGCTAAGTTGTAATTGAGGGAAATGGTTAGGTTGTATTGAGTGCCCTTATCCATTATCTCCAATCGTGGTACCCAATCACATCTCAATTTTGGAAATCTTTTCAAAAGGGTCTTAGGACTCGTTATAAGCTTAGTACGACCTTCCATCCACAAACCGATGGGCAAGCAGAGCGTACTATCCAAACTTTGGAAGATATGTTGAGAGCTTGTGTAATTGAATGCAAGGGTAGTTCAGATGATCATTTGCCTTTCATTGAGTTTGCTTACAATAATAGTTTTCATTCCAGCATTGGGTCTCTTCTTTTGGTAGTCCAAAATCAAGTCTCTAAACCCCACCTACGGTCGACCATGATGGTCCGTAGTAGGACCTATGGACCGTAGGTCTGATCCTTTGGTGAGGGCTCGACAATTATTTTTAAGGGATATTTGGTCTTTTCCCTTATCATTTTACCCCAACACTATGTCTTTTTAATCCTACTCCAAAACCCTATATAAGTATTTTCAGCGAAAAAACTAACCACTCTAAATCATTCTTCAAATTTCCCAAATTTCTCCAAGTTCTTCCCCAATATTTCTCTCTAGAATCTTGAAGAAGATGGCTAGGGTTTCAAGATCAAGTCTCCAAATTAACCATTAATAGCAAGGTTTTGGCATCAAGGTATGATAGTATTCACCTATGGAGTCTTTCCTCCATAGGGTTCCTAAATTCTCCAATTTTACAAGTTAAAATATCCAATTGAAATTAGTGTTTTTATTCAATTTCATGGGTTCTTTTGAATTATGATCTAATTGTTTATTTTATGTATTTTTATGCATTAATTGAGAAAATTCAATGTTTTTAAGTCAAATTCATTTGAACCCATTCAATATCCATGATTTCAAGAATTGATCATATGATGAAGCTTTTTAAAGATGAAAGATGAATTTATAAAGATATGCATGTTCTTTATGAAAGTGATGAAAAATGATTTAAGGTCGCTTTGAGAGTAAAGCATTGATGTTGTTGTTATGATTGTTAAAGGATTTTCTCACATAAAGGATTCATAAGGGTTAAAGGTTTTCTCACTAAGGATGCATCAATATTAAGGAGATATTCTAATGATAAGATAAGTTAAGATTAATGCCTAGTCTGTGCGATTTATTCTTAGCAGCGAGAGGATATGGAGATAGAAGCACTCCCGTAGTTGAGGTCATGTTTCTTGTAGCAATCTTCCTATCCCATAAATGTGTGCCACCATAGGTTTCCTTAGATAGACATTAGCTAGTTGATCCACCTAAGTTAGAAGTTTGTGGCTCTTACCTTGGCAAGTAAGGACATCTCTCTTCGGTGTCGAATAGACAGCGGATTCCATATTATAGCTCACATTGTCCACATGTCTGTCAAAGGTAAATCTCACATAATAATGTAATAAGGTTACTTTCTAAAAGTATCTCAAATGTGTTTTAAGGATGTTTAGCTTGCATAGACCTTGGTTATGACTGACGTTTTCTAACATGTTACTTCATGATTTAGCTTCGTCATTGCATGTCATGTAAAGTCCCTTTTAGTATGATTTCATAACTCTTATGCATTTCTATCATACTTGGTACATTCCATGTACTAACGCATACTTTGGCCTACATTGTTTCACTAATGTAAGACCCGACGCTCCTACTTTCCATACTTATGGCTAGTGATCCCACAAAGAGACTAAAGATTGGTGAGTCCTCATGATCCAAGGACCGGGATTCTTTTAGTTCTTTCATGTCTTTCATTTCAGATATTGTATGTGATGTAAGGGTTACGTCTCAATAACTCCTTTGATGCAATATAATGCTTTGTGACTTATGTTAGATTTCCGTTATTTTGCATCAAACTCTTTTAGACGAAATGATACATATAAACTCTCTTGTTTCTATTTTCTTTTATGAGGTATGCTAAGTGGCTTGTGTAGGACCTCTCAGGATCTTATACGATATGCCACATCTAGGGGGAACTTTGGGTCGTGATAATTAAATTTAGAAGCCCTTACTCTTGTGTTAGTTCCTATGGTGAATGAGTTTCCCAAAGTGTTCCTGTATGATCTTTCAGGAGTTCCACCCAAAAGGAAAATCAACTTTGGAATTGAGCGTCTTCCAAATACCCAGCCTATCTATATTCCTCCTTATAGAATGGCACCAGCAGAACTTAAGGAGTTGAAATATAAGTTAAAGGACCCTTTGAATAATGGTTTCATTAGACCGATCATTTCTCCATGGTCCAGTACTCTTTGTTTGTAAAAAATATAGTTCTCTATGAATGTGTATTGATTACCGAAAAAAGAACAAGCTCACAATCAAGAATAAGTATCTCATCGCAAACATTGATGACTTTTTTGATCAGTTTCAAGTTGCTAGTTTTTTTGTTTATAATTAGCCTCAGATCTAGCTATCATCGCCTTAAAGTTAGAGAGGGTAACATTCTAAAGACAGCCTTCAGGACTCGGTACGGTCACTATGAATTTATGGTTATGTCTTTTGGACTAACAAATACTCCTGCAGTTTTATGGATTTGATGAATAGGTTGTTCAAGTAATATTTCTATATATTGTTCATTTTGTTTATTGATAACAACTTGATTTATTCTTGAAGTGAGGATAAGCATGCCGATCATTTGAGGATATCTTGCAGGTTCTCAAGGATCATCATTTGTTTGCTAGGTTTAGCAAATGTGGATTTTTGTTGAGGTGAGTAGCATTCCTTGGCCATATTTTTTGGGGAGGAGGTATTCAAGTTGATCCTAAGAATATGGAGGTAGGTTATAATTGGCTTATACCTCTTTCTCACTTAGACATTAGGAATTTCTTGGGCTTAGCTAGTTACTATAGACGGATTGTGGAAGGATAGTCCTCTATTACTTCTCCTTCGACTACCCTGACTGGGAAGAAAGTGAATTTTCAGTGGTCCAAAGATTGTGAGAAGAGTTTTCAAAAGTTTAAGACTCGACCTACTTTAGCCCCCGTTTTGAGTTTACAAGAATGTACATATGATTTTTTTTGTATTGTGATGCCTCTTAAATTGGTCTTGGTTTTCTGTTGATGCGAAATTGTAAGGTCATAGACTATTCTTCTAGGCAACTTGAGGTTCATGAGAATAATTACCTGATTCACAATTTAGATTTAGTGGCAGTGGTTTTTGCCTTGTAGGTACGGAGGCACTATCTCTTTGGTGTTTATGTAGATGTGTTCGGAAATCATAAGAGTCTTTAATATGTATTTAAACAAAATGATTTGAATTTTCTCCAAATGAGGTGGCTTGAATTTTTGACGGTTCTTTATGTGAGTGTTCTATACCATCTAGGTAAGGCAAATATTGTTGTCGATGCTCTTAGAAAATTGTCCATGCATAGTGCTTCTCATATTAAGGATGATAAGAAGGAGTTTGTTCGTGTTGTGCATACACTAGCTCGTTTGGGAGTTTATTTTGGTTGATTCAGAGGATGCTGGTGACATTGTGTGAAATGGTTCATAATCATCTCTTGTGTTAGATGTTATGGCAAAAATGGAAAATGACCAAACTTTGGTTGAATGGAAGAAAGAGTTGTATGAAAAAAAATATTGAGGCTTTCTCCTAAGGTGCAGATGGTGTGCTTCGTTATCAAGGTGGTTTCCATGTTCCAAATATTGATGAGTTGAGGAAACATATATTATTAAAATCTCACAGTTCTCGATATTTTATTCACTTGGGAGCCACTATGATTTACTGTGATCTACGAGAAGTTTCTTGGTGGAATTAGATGAGGAAGAATATTGTAGAATTTGTGTCTAAGTGTTCAGATTGCCAATAAGTGAAGGTTGAGCATCATAAACTAGGTGGTATGACTCATCACATAAGTATTCATACTCGGAAGTGGGAAGATTTGAATATGGAATTCATTACACGTTTACCTTGCACTCTTTGACAATATAATTTTGTTTGGATTGTTGTAGATAGAATGACTAAGTCGATGTAGTTTCTTGCTATGAAGTCCTCCTATTCTGATGAGCTCTATGCTAGGCCCTATTTTGGGAGATGGTTAAGTTGCACGGTGTGCCTTTATCAATAATTTTAGATAGAGGCACTCTAATCACTTCTCAGTTATAGAGATTGTTTCGGGAAGGACTTGGTACTCAAGTTAAGTTTTGCACAATTTTTCACCGCAAATGGATGGTCAGTACGAATGAAACATTCATACTTTGGAGTGTATCTTTAGGGATTGTGTGATTTACTTTAAAGGTAATTTGAATGATCATTTCCCTTTGATTGAGTTTTCTTATAATAAGATTTATCACTCGATTATTCAAATGGCTATGTTTGAGCCTCTCTATAGTAGGAAGTGTGGATCTCCTATTTGTTAGTATGAAGTTGGTAGGGTCACTTTGATAGGTCCTATACTAGTTCATGAAGCTATTAATTAAGTTTGACTTATAATGGATAGGTTGAAAATAGATCAGAGAAGACAGAAATCTTATGCGGATGTGAGGAGAAGAGAGCTTAAATTTGTCACTGATGACAAGATTTACTTGAAAATTTCACCCATGAAGGGTATCATAAGAAAAAAGGCTTAGTCCATATTATGTAGGCACATATCAGATTTTCAAGCATTTGGGTAATGTAGCTTATGAGTTACATTTGCCTTCAGAATTGACATTAGTGCATATGGTGTTTCATGTGTCCTTGTTTAAAAATTCATTGGTGATCAAACTTTATTTGTGCCTTTAGAAAGTGTCACTGTGAAAGAAAGTCTCTCTTGTGAAGATATCCAAGTTGAGATTCTTGGCCATTTGGTTTGTAAGTTGAGAAATAAAGAAGTTGTTTCTGTGCTTTTGATGTAGTATCTTGTATCCTACACAGACCAGATTCCAGATTTGAGAAGCTACAGGTGCCACCTACGGGCACCACCTACCGACCGTAGGGTGACCCATAGTCTGTCCTGGTGGTCCGTGGTTCACCACCTGGAGCCCCTCCAAGAAAAGGGTAAAAAAATTATTGTAAGTCTAGACCTACGCCAGGACCTACGGCTCGTAGGTCAAACCACGGTCCATGGTCCAGGGCCGTAGGTCAGACCCCAGATTTCTAGCCCAGAACTCCAGAAAATTCAACCAAGGCATGACCCACGGCCATGACCTACGGACCGTAGGTTATACCATGGTCCGGTGTCTAGGTCCGTGTATCGTGGCCTACAGGTGAAGCCCCAGACGCCAGTCGACGTACAACCAGCACGGACCGTCGATCCAACCACGGTCCGTCGGTTGGACTGACAACAGTTAAGTCAGGGTTCTTTTGGTCTTTTCCTTATGCGTTGGACCCCTAAACTACGTCGTTTAACCCTAAACTACGTAGTTTTAGTCAATTCAAGCCTAGTAACATAATTAGAACTTACCTTAGTCAATTCATTCTACAAAATATAGCAAACTCAGAGAAAATAGAGGAGAAAGTCGAGCAACCCTAGTCAAAGAACGCAGCGAGTTTCCATCAGTTCCAGCCCTGAAATCGAAAGATTTCTCCATGGAATTCGTCACCAAGTATGTGGGATTTCACTAGTGGGTTTCTTTCACCCCTTAGATCCCTAGAATTCAGTCAGAATCTTGATTCCCTTGGTATTATCTAGACCTAGGGTTTCTTGAATGTTAGAAATTGTTGAGTTTTAGCTGTTAGAATGATCCAAATAAGATTATCATGTTGTTCCTCAGTTTCTTGCATGAAATTCAGAACCCTAGCTATGTAGTTCCTTCAGTTCATGAATTACACATGCTAGGCCAGCTATTTCAGTTATATACATGCTTCAGTTTACGAATGTCATATTATCAGATATAATTGATGCATTCTCAGAGTTTGCATGTCAGAACATCGAGCTATCCATGTTTTACAAAATTCAGTCATAATGTGTTACATACATATTCAGTTGGGAGTAGACTTAACACCGAGTTGGACTAAGGTTCAGTGTACCCGTATAGTCCCAGAACTACGTGCCTCCGTAGGTTGTAAGTCCCCTCTGTGGAAATCATTTTAGTGATCACGCCAGTCATGCCTAATACCTCTGGCAGGGTATATTGGGTCCTCTCGATGAGGCGTATACATCGGACTCCACATTTAGCTCATATGATTTTATGTCGGTTATTAGTAGCTCCCACAGTACAGTCAGATTCTAGTGCATTGACCAGGTTATCAGTTACATTTTGGTATTCAGACTCAGCATATCATGTACTTGGTCATTGCATTCAGTTAGCTCAGTATTTAGTATATCTCAGTATTTACATTCTGTTCAGATTATATCATTTCCCTTATTGCTTTGTTCAGTTATGATTATTGTTCAGCTTTACTCTATCCTGCATGCTCAGTACCTTTCAAGTACTGACGCATACTCTATGCTACATCTTCTCGTGATGTAAGTCCAGGTTCTCAGCTTCCAGATCACCCGTAGATCGGTTCCCGATCTTTAGCTCAGCGGTATCAGTGGTGAGTTCTCATTCTCCGAGGACGACATACATGGTTCTTTTGCTTTTAGTCTTAGTTTCAGGTTTTGCTAGATTTAGCTAGGGCATGTCCCAGCATTTCTAGTCAGTTAGAGGCTTTATTTCAGACATAGTTAGAATCAGCTTTGGTATTTGAGTTTCACTTTTCAGTTGTTGTTAAACTCTCCGCATTTATATATTCAGATGTAGTATGGGTATTCTCCATCATTTCAGATTTATCTTATTATTAGCTTCGGTATAGTGTTATTGATACAGTTCTCTTTTAGTAAGCTTATGTTATGCCAGCAGGGTTAGCTTGGGGTCACTCACGATTCTAGGTCCGTGTCTGCGTCCTGGGGGTAGCTTCAGGGCGTGACATTTGAGGATTACTCATTTGAGGGTTCTACTTGGGAGGCTGAAGTTGATATTATATCGAAGTACCCCCATCACATTTTCTGCAATTTAGTATCAATTGGAGGTATTAGTTCCTCATATGTACTCTTTTGGATTCATGTGATTAAGTTATTATCATGTTTCCCTATGCATGCATGTTCATGAAATCAGTTGTAAACTTCATGTTTTAGCTCGGAGTCGATCACTACTTAGTTTTATCAGTTTTTATCTGGTTTTCATTCATGTTAGGTGTTTAGATCTGTTTGTACTTTTTTCATGATTAGTTGAATCTCATTTGAGGATGACTATTCTCAAGGGGGGAGATATTGTAAAACCTCGAAAGTGCCTAACTTAGTCTGAAGGAAAAAGTTCTAGAAAATATGGTGCGCATCTGCTAGTGTTACATTTTGTCCATGGTTTTTATGAGTCGTACATAGTTTTAAGACTCGTGCAAGATAGTTGTTGTATATGCCTTACAATCTTGAATACTATAAAGCCTCATGCCTCAGTGTATGAGCCAATATTATGGCTCGTAGATGGAACCACGAATCATGGTTGGGTCTCGTAGAGGAAACCTTCAAAAAGTGTAAATATCAGTACTTGTATTATACGAGAGGGACATATAGGTCGTGTGAGGTTTTACGAGTCATGAAAGGTGATCGTGGTTTGCCTTCAGTAACTTGGAGTTTCATTAAGATGATTGACAGATGAACAGTATGGTCCGTGGAGGCATGTACAGACCGTAGGTGGGGTTCATAAAAATGTCTCGCAATTATTTTTCTCAAGTATATTTTTGTCTTTTCCGACTCTTTTAATTCCTATACTATGTAATTTTAATCCTATTTTGAAGACTTTAAGGAGCCCTAATAACCCTCACCTCCTACACTCACTTTCATTCTCTCAAACTCTAAATTCTCTCAAATTTTCTCTAAGAAAGTTAGGGTTTTAAGGATCTTCAAGTATCTTTGGCAGAGTTTGTTCAGATTTTCCATCAAGGTATATGAAAATTTCATCGATGGGCTCTTTTAAACCCACTGAGGCCGAAAGAAAGCTCAAATCCTCATTTATGAAACTAACCCATATTCTAGGGTTTTCATGATTTTCTCAAAGGTTCTATTCATGAATTTTATTTTATTCTTCATGATTGATCTTATTATATATGATTTGATTATAATTCAATATTTTCAGTGATACTTTCATGAACCCATTTTCTTCAAGTACTTTACAATTATGACTCAAGCTTTGTTTATATGCATGCAATATGTTTTCAAGGATTTTATGAATCAAGGATCCTTTAGAATAAATTATCATTAAGTTTATATGAAATATGATGCTTCCGGTTGAACTATCTCTCATTATGTATGAATATCATGATTATGATATTTTCGATTAAAGTGTCTCTCAAGACTATGTTATGAAATAATGATTCAAAAGAGCAATTCTTATGACTATTAGATTGTCTATGAAGGATTCTATATTTCTAAAGTCATACCTTTCAAATAGTATGAATATGACTATGATTATGCATGTTTACCATTTGGAGTTTACTTAGAGCTGTGTTGGACTACTGTTGATTACCTAGGTTCCAGAACAACGTACCCACGTACACAAAATTACATGTTACCTTTCAAGTAGGACACTTTTTTTAGTGTTGGAGCAGTACACCGAACTACATGTTATAGCTCACATGGCATATTTCGGTTAACGGTATCTCTCACATATGTTATAATTATTATTTAAAGAAGAAATGCATGATCTTCTGCTAGGTTTTTATGTGATAATATGATCAGCTTTATGTTATGTTTACTTGATCATTACATTATCATGTTTTTAGACTTATCATGTCCCTATTTCATGTTTATGCATCTTCCCTATATTCAATACATTACGAGTACTGACAACATATATTATTGAGCCTATATTGTCTTATAATATAAGGGTTGACGCATCCTATCAAACTGATGGTTATTAAAGAATCATATCACCCTACATAGCTTTTGTGAGTCTTCATGATTTAGGAACACACCACTTATGTCATCATATGATTCATTTTAGACATTACATTTCAGTTTCATATGTTCGAGTGAGCTAGGCCTTGTCCTGGAGACTGACTTATGTAGTATAGGATTATTCAGACATTATTACTTTTTCTTATGAGTCTTTGTATTCAGGTTTTCCATGTTATATTGAAATTTCCATTTGACACTTTATTCCGCTTACTATGTTATTCAATTAAGTATTTTTTTTTCTTAGGGTCATGCTATGTCATGTGGTTTGCTTAGAGTCTCTAGAGATTCTAGGTACCATACCAGGTCTAGGAGGTCATCTTGGGTTGTTTTAAGAAAACTAAGATAAAATAAGTCAAAAAAGAAAAAGACTAACAGTATAAAAAGAATTCAGCAATTAAGCTCAAAGTGGTTGGCGTTCGACCATCAACTTGCAGATACGAGATTGTAAACCTTTGGTTCAAGCGCCTCCTTCAGTAAAAAAACTTGCTACCATTTTGGCAGAACGATGTTAAACCGGCGTTTCACCAGTGGAGACTTTTGGTTATCAAGTGAAATGATAGTCCAAAGTTTAAGAAACAGTGAAGTCACTCACCTGACAGAGATTGAACCTTCAAAATGGAGGGGAACTATTGTAAAGTGCAAGGGCTTCAGAGTCACCACTATGACCAAAATTGATCCACATTCAAACTAAAAATTCATAATTCAAATCCAATAAGTACTCAAACTTCCCCAAGGATTCACAAGGAAATTATAATTTTTTTTACTATTTCTCTTAAGAAGAACACTAATTTGTCTATGATTGAGAATCCTCAAGCACACAAACCAGCAATTTAAGCAAACTAAGAACTTTCAATCGCAGTTCAATCATTACCACAAGATTATAATCACTAGAATCAAATCACAAACATAAATGTAATGCTAATCATTCACAAATTTTTGCCCAAAAATTAAAGATTCACATAGTGACAAATTCACCCTTGGGAATGATATCACACATTCAATCATAGAGAAATTTCATGCACTATGTAAACACAATAGGTTACTCAGACTTCACCCCAAACCTCTGATTATAAGAAAACTAAGGCATATTTCACATGCTAAACATCATATTCAAGTTTATTTACTTTAGATTTAACAATTTTAAACACTAAAACCCTTTTTCAAGACCCAAATTTCAAGTTCAAGCAAGTGGGTTTTGAAGTAAAACTTAACTACAACATGAATTCCTTACAACATTATCATTTTATAAAACATAAAATGATGAAAATAGAGTAACAAATTTTTTCTGTAGATGGTGAAGACGAAAAGGCAAGGGATCGATAGTGGGTCTTCCACTTTGAAAACAAAAACTGACTCTAAAAGTAGAATTTTTTGATTTTTCAAAGAGGATTTATTGATTTTGGGAAAAGAAGGAAGGATTTTATATAGGGAAAGGAGATATGTCGAGAGGCGCTTAGGGAGTTGGGTGATGAAGGGTTGAAGAAGGTGGATGAATGTAGGAATATAGGTCAAGCGAAATGTATAAGGTAGGAGGTTAAGGGTTTAAGGATTTTTGGGTTTAGTGGAAAAAGTTGTAAAAATTCGGCCTTTTGGATTTTTTTTCAAGATTCAAAATTAAGACCTCTTTATGTAACTTGTTGTGAGAGTAACAAGCCAATCAAAATTAGCATGATACAACTCGCAGCACAGACCTTGTGAAGTGGTGCCATTGTACTAGGTCAGACTATAGTTTAGTGGCGGTTTGCCAGTCAAGGATACATTCCAAACAATTTCTCAGTTATCTGATGTGAACCTGCATTCTACTAGCGATGTACAATATGTAGTGATCCTTTCTCCTATCTTGTGCCGATGGCCTATACGATAAATTCTCATCTCCTTTGCTTAGCTTCATTTCCCACCCCTAAAAACACATCAAAAACAACAAAAAGTTAAGTAAAATGAAATAAGAAAAAGCATTTGGGTTTTCTCCAAAGAAACACTTGATTTAACATCGTGGCATTACGCAAGTACCTCAATATCACCCCATGTTAGGTGGTAATTCCCTTCTCATGGATTTTTCACCAACTCATCCATGGAGTCCTTCAATGATACTACCCTACATTCATTAGGAGGTTTTGCAGGCATGCTCAGCTTGAACTTCACCGATTTATCATCGATTCTAAATTGGAGCTCTCCAAGCTTCACATCAACAATAGTTAGAGTGACACACAATGCTCTCTCATATTTTAATTTTTTCCACCCTTAATTTATTCTAACCCTTTATTAGAACAACGCTTTCACCTCACTAAATTTAAGATCCATCAGGAACCCTCCGACCAACTCATTGCCGATCTCCTTATTTCGGAGATACAACGATATAATGAAATTTTGTAACAATACATCCTCGGACATAATGAGGAGAATCTTGAAATGCCTTTACATAAAATCCTCTTCCAAATTTTTCCAAGTTGTTATTGACCCATGGGGAAAATACGCAAGCCATGTTGTGGCTTCATTAGTGAGTAAGAAAAGAAACAACTTCAGTCGTGCAGTCTCTTGGTTCATGTATCGAATCTTATAGGGGAGACAAACTTCCACAAAATTTCTTAAGTGATAGTTTGCATCTTTAACCGCTTTGTCTAAGAATAGCCTTTTCATTTGTATCAAATGAAACATTGGACTTGTCATTTGAAGCACAACATTCTTTACCTTCGGAGGTAGGGGAATTGCTCCAACTATACCCAATTCCATGGGTGTTTCCTATGCGGCGAATTCATTTGCAAAGACCACACCATCGATCCTGTCATCATCACATGTTTGTTCCATCTATCCCTACTTTTGTAAGCAACAACTCAAACCACAAAGTAATAATAACACAAAGTGCACACAAATTTGAATCTAGAAATAAACAAAAGATGGTCGTTAACTAATTCTCCACAATAGCACCATTTTGGATAAATGCTCAACTATGTCCCATTTGTCAGGGCATAAGCGGTCGTATGCCAAATAATATCCCTTCTTTAATTGATTTCAAAACTCGAAATAAATTAGAAAGTTGAGTTCTCAAAAAGTATGTATGTATATATATATATATATATATATACATATGGGGGGTTTTCGAACAACTAAGATTTCATCAATATTCAGCAATAAAAAGAGAGAATCAACACAAATAAGGTCTATTAAGTTACGAAAAGACTAAGGGGGTGTACATAACGATCAGAGTTTCAACTTGAAAAGGAAAAGATTAATTGTAATAATATTTATTGATACATGGATAGTGCTTGGTCAAGGCTACACTTTGTTCTTCTCCCAAACTATCAAGGGTATGTCCCTTGGATTCCTCCGAACTCCAATACCCTTTCAAACAAAACAAAAAATATACCTTGAGTAGATATACTATCCCTAACTCATATAATTAAATGTGAAATTATTCGGATTATCCCATCCCTGGCTCAAACCAATAGACTAATTTCAACAAGTCCTCACTATTAAGTCTTACACAACTCCATTTTCTTTTCCAAGCCAAAACAATGTTAGATAGCTCAATTATATTTGTAACCACTAATTATTAGATTAAAACGTTAAGGAAATAATATATCCATGTCATACAATTGATATTGAAGTCGATTAATCAATATCCAATTAGGGTTTTACACCCTCATCTAGGACACACACACCTAGTTAAGGATTTAGTTGCTCATAAAAGAAGAAATATAGACTATAACCATGTACAAAATCTCCTTTGCAATATATTGAATTTCAAGCTTAGATCAACACAAATTTGAGGTTTCTTCATGTACAAACTAAGGAGTTCTTCACTATCATCTATCAATATCTTCTATTTCACAAAAAAGGTCTCTCCTCACTATCCCTAATTTGGAAGATGATAATTGTACATAATTGCACAAATTCTTATTCTATCGTTTGAACATTCTAGAGGAAGCACTGCTTTCCATAATTAATTTTTTTCCCTTCAAGTTCTATTTTCATTCTTGCACTGGAACGACAAACTGTCGATTCGAAATTATGGAGCACTAATCGCCTCCTCGATTAAACCTTCAATTCTCATGGGAACATCTGCACTGGGATCGGCGAATTATCTATCAAGAATTGTACCGAATCAACTGCAATTGTGGTACTAAGAAAACTTTGCTCCATCCAAGCCGACATTTAGTCAGTGAGACACCTGTTGGTTTTTCTGGAATGCTAGTTTCTTTGTCGGTGTGCTTTAGTAAATTTCAGCTTCAAATCTATCAAACTCACTTTTTCTAACAAATGTCTGCATCCAAGAGAACTTGGTCCTAAAATCGCTTCAATTAACAATTAAACATGGAAATAAATTATGAATTTGAGTCTAATAAGTCGGTAAAATACCAACTCATCATATTCTACCAAACTAATTTCTAAGTGGCTAGGAACGTTTCATGTGGTTGGAGTTTTCTCATGTGGTGCAATTGATCATGAAAATAGTAAAGGAAAGAAGTTCAAGATAAATGGACAAATACCAAAAGTATATTTGGGATTGCTGAGGAAATCAAGGTAGTAAAATCATGTGCTCTTGGCAAAGTCTAGGTAATCAAGGAGCCTACATCGTGCCACAATGTTTAATCAGGCACTTCTTGGGAGAAAACCCAAGATACTATTTTAGAATAGTTTAGGTTAGTTTTAGGCTCTTTTAGTTCAGATTTAATTAATATACAGGGTAAAGCTAATGGTTGCAAAGTGTCCGAGAAAAGGCAGCAAAATCTAGAAATTTGCACGATCTATGAGTGATTACAAGCAGGGTTTTATGAGTCGTAGTTTACTCTACAGCTCGTGAAACCCTGTCATAAAACATAGAAACCAATGCAACTTGTAGGCGTTTTTCTATGAGACCTATTCACGAGTCATAGTGAATTCTACGAATCATAGATGGCGTTCATAGAAATTAGAGCATATAAGCAGCTGCGTGTTTAGATCTACAAACCCTCTTTATGAGTCGTCTTATTAACCATGACCCGTTAATGGTGTCATAAGATCTTAGGTATGTTTCTTATATCATTAAACCTTAGGACCTAATCCATGAACCCTCTATATGACCCGTAGAAGCTTCTACAGATCATAGATTGGTTCCGTGGATCTCAGGTCCAAGTTAATTACCCGACATGACCCGTAATCACCTAGAATTTAAATCGACCCCAAATCAAATTCATTCCATCTTTCCCTATAATTTTTCCATTCATACACACCCCCTTATCATCCCAACATACGTTTATTCCCCATTTCCCTCAAAGTCCCATTAAAATTTAATTTGATTTCACAAAGGGAAACGAAAATGAAAAAAAATGCGGGTTAGTTAGGGTTTAAAAAGGGCACGAGTTATTTTTTAATGAAATCACTCACAAATTCATTCAATCTCATTTGGGTAAGCCTCAACTTCACTGATTCATAAGATTGTATGAATTTAACTTCACCTAGAGTTGTTAATTTATAATTTTTAAACCGAAGAACCTTTGGAATGATAGTTTGTGAGTATATATTCTTATTGGTATGCTATAAATTAATGACACTATGTATGCTTATTAATCTAAATTGTATGGGTTTGGAATTGTTGTAAAACAAGTCATCAAACACTAAACAGAGGGTGCATAGTTCAAACGAGGGTCTTCGACGGACCATGGTTGATTCCACAATCTGTAGTTTCCCCTCGTAAACAAACATCTTGAGTCAATAATCCAATTCAATAACATAAATGAGACGAGTGCCATCTACAGGTCATAATGGCATCTATGGGTCATAAATGGTCCTCGAGTATAAAAGTTCTAAAACTAATTAAATCATCTTTGAGGACTACGAGACCACTCCCGAGCCATAGATCGGTCTATGGATCATAAATGGTCCTCGTATTTTAAAAATCTACAACCTAAAAAAGGATATGATTTTCAATAGTTGTGTTTATAGACAATGGTACAACCCACAGGCCTTAAAGACTACTCATAAACCCTGAAAACAGTGAAAATAAAATAAATAAGTGTTCATATTATTTTTCTTTTTTATGTGCTAATGGACTTCCGATGTATACTATGCCTCAAAGATCACACCAAAGTGCAAGAGTGTGGTTTGGACACCATCAAGAAGGGCCGAGACTCAGGAGGTTCGAAGCCATCTAAAAGATGTCCCCTCCAATGCTGAACCGAGTGGTTCCTAGGAGATTTTTGACATTAGTGATGACGAAAATGTCAATCCCCAAACCACAAGAAATTTCACAAAGCATCTCACACCCTCCATACCAGTGATCGAGCCACTAGGGGTTGTATCACCCCTGATTCTTCTACAGCCCAAACCTCTGCCCACTGTTCTTTCCACTATTATAAGTGAGACAAATCGTAAAACTGAGGGCAGCACTGAAGGCCAATTAGGGCCAGACAAGGGGTTTGCAAATGCACAGAGTCAAAAAACTAGGAAAAATTATTAGATCATACCCATGGTGTAGTATAAGGCGGAGATATAGTAAGCACAAGCATAGAAGGTTGGAGTTCAAACATCCAGAAGGCAGTGTCCCCAGGTATGAATGAATTTTTTGAGAAAGATGAAGCTCCATCTAAAAAGGTGTGCCAAAGTGTAGTATATTCAAGGAATCGAAGATCGGGAGAGAGGGGTTAGGAGATGTTCCAAATATTCATGCGACCTTTACTCGATAATGGTTTAATTGGATGGCTCCTCCATCCAGAACCTATAGTCTGGTTATTATGCATGAATTTTACGCATCATATGTCATGACTACACAACATAACCTCCCAAAATAAGCAAAAGTCATGGATTAGATTTGTCTCACTAGTACTCTCGTTCGAGGGGTGCCGATGAATATATTTGAGCATACCATTTAGAGAGTGTTAGTTAGGTCAGAGTACGAACTACCTATGAAAACCACGGAATTTGATTACCAGATAGGGACAATCAGGGACTTAGTAAAGATGAAAGATCAGACTTAATAGATGGTCGTGCTGAGATGGGTGGTAGGTTATATTACCAAGAGAGAAGTCGATGTTCACTGGGTTACCGTCATGAGCCTATTGAGAAAGCCTTACTGAATTTCACGAGGAAGTTTTTGTTTCCAGTTGTACATTTTTGATAGTGTCCCACACTCTAGAATGGGTTGTGGTAGTCATGAGAATCATAACGGGGTATCATATAAATATTCACCATATATATTTGAAGAAATTCTTGAAAAGGCATTCTGGGATAACACCAGCATACCATTCCATTATTTGATCCCTTGGCTATATCTTGAAGCCGGCATAAAGATATTGCATGGCATTGACCAGCTCATAGAGTAACTCGATTGTACAATGTCGGGCTAATAAAAGATGACATAAATCAAGTGGCACATCGACAGGTATCTCAACAAATTTTTTAGGGCCTATATATGTTTGACATGCTTGCCGAGATCCGACCACCTCATAGATGGCCAAGATTCCTCCAACTTGTACTAATTAGAAGCCATCAACTATAGTTTCTGTTATTATGCCTCCTCCTACGATTCCATCAGGGATAGATCATCTTAAGTAAACATAATAACACCCTCTCCTCAATGTCTATTTATTTATACAAATTTCTTCAACCATTACATATACACTGCACATTTGTCCTCTATAATGAAAATAGTATAAAAAGTTACAAATGTTAACATAAAAATAACTGAAGACAACATAATATAGATAAGATCATATTCGTGTCATATTTGGTCTATTAATTAATGGGAACGTTGGAGCACTGTTAATGTTGTTTCCATCTGATCTGTAGCTCATATGTTTAAGCCATTAATTATGTCTTTAATAATTGCATCAAGGTAGGTTGCCTACATTCATGCACCGAGATGCCCTATTTTCATTTGGGTTATCATCAAGGAGGAATGTTTGTATCAATGTCAAAAGCATTTTCACTTCCATGCATGGTCATGAAAGTCTCTTCATCAGCCACATGATACGAATATGTACTTTATAGATCTGCAGAGAACTCTATTTCGCTGGATGCAAAGTTCTTTTAAGAGAGGTTATGTTATGTTTCCAACGAACAAGACTTATTTTTGCAATAATGAAGGGCTCTTTCGAGCACCTTAATTCAAGTTTCTAGCATTGATTCTATTACCTCATACAAATGCGAGCTTGATAACGTTGAACTACACTACATCAAATACTAAGTGTAGGTGATCGCAATCTAGTATAAACCCAACTAAGAGTTGGGGTCAATCCCACAGGGAGTAATACGGTAGAGAATTCAATGACGAAGTGAAAGGCATGTTCTAACAGGTTGTAGGAATAAAAATTATCAAAACCATTGAAGTAAATAAAAGGGGTTGACAACTAGTGTCAAATAGGGGGATAAGGTGTGTCAATTAACAGCTATGAAAAACAGGGGAGTAATCAAGTAGAAAGGGATACTTGGGGATGTGATCTATTAATTGCCAATTTCGCTATACGGGTGATTACTAATTACCAAAAGTCGTTGAATCTTAGTGGGTAGGCTAGGCTTTGGATGTAATAGCCATCCCTCGATCAACTATCACGTATCGAGTGAGTTCTCTCGAACCTCAACAAGCATCATACTATAGACAATCCAAAACCTCAATTTATCTACTCTCTCGAGCTAGGTAGGTAGGATCGAATTAATATTCACTCTCTCGAGCTGAATCCACAACAACCCAATCATCAATTGATAACCTTAATTCTAAAACCTCTTTCTCAAGTAAGCATAGAATACTAGACTAGAACTGCATTTGCAACTACAATTCATGAGTTAAAAATCAATTATCAATCGAACCCACTTCAAAACAGTAATTAAATCAGTAATTACTAACACCCATAAGCTAATTAAGACAATTAATCACATAATCACACCTCCAAGAATGGGGGTTTTAGCCACATATTATAAAAAGTAAGAAAATATTACCAACTATGTTCTCCATAAGCTGGGTAGTATAATCCAAGTCTTTACAATTTTCCAAAATAGCCTAGTATCGAAAACCCAACTTCAAAATCTACTTGAAAACTCTCAAAAACTAAGAAAAGTCGATCAAAACTCGGAACTGGAAACAACACTTCGAAAAACTTAGAAAAAACTCAAAAATTCCTTTAATTTTTTTTAAAAATCAATTTATACATTCCCCGATTTTTGCCTTCAGGGTCATTTGGCGGAGTTCGTCGATCATCGCCTACTAAGTCGGCGATGCGCCAAGTGTTCTTCACCATCGTCGTTTTACCTTGACTCTTCACCATTCAGACCTTTTAACTTTAGGCGATCCAAATCTTTGTCGCCGATCCATTTGGCGGTTCGTTGAAGAATCAATTCCATCGCCAAGTTGGCTTCTCACATGGGCTGGCACGCTGTAACATTTGGCGAGCTGAAGTGCCACTCGGCGACTCACCGAGTGGCTTTGACGATTGTCAACTTTCATTTACTTCAAAAAAAAATTTATCTTTTCCGCTCTTTTTTCCCCGGTAGTGTCCTTGCCTTGCTCTTTTGCCTTTATATCTGCAAATTAGCATTCAAACATCAGTTTAGAGCACAAAATAGGCATCAAGGTCACTAATACTTTGAATACAAGCCCTTAATGTGTCAAAATCCAAGACTCATCAACACCCCCAACTTAAACTTTGGTTTGTCCTCAAGTAAAACACAAGATTAATCAGTTTAATAAGGATGTCTACAAACAGTGCTACTCAAGACTCAACATGAATGCACATGAGAGGTTCAAACAACTTATGCAATGTTCAAGTGTGCACTCTTAGTTTCAAACTGTGACTAACCATTATCAAATAAAACTGAAGCTCACAATGCTTGTTTCAAATGCAAGTTCAAGCCTAACAAAAGCATTCAAATGCCCTCACACCAAGAATGATTCCATGCTCACACAAAACTCATCAACAATTTAGAATTTCGGAATCAAAGACAACTCTCACACTCCCAAATATAAATACATGCATGACTCTACCCATAGGCTTGCCCTTATTTTCCAACCAACATTGTTTTCAGCTCACTCAAGATCACCAAGGTCTTTCAAGGCATGCACCGAGGTTGAGTTTAAAGGTATGATCATTTTGGTTTAGTGACTTCTACCTTCATGAAGCATGGCCTGCACTTCACTTTTTCTCCTTTTCTTTCACTCTTTTTTTATTTTCGCATTCCACCCTATGATCTTTTACGCATGATTCATTGGACACCCTATTTATTTTGTCCATTTCACAAACTTTATTTCAATAATTCTTTTCTTTTTCGGTCTTTTTCTTATTTCACTTTTTTTTTACATGGAGGGGTTCCATCTTTTTTCAACATGATCCTTCAAGGCCAAATTTTTCATACTTCTTGACTTTCCTCCTTTTTTACCACACCCCAATTTAGGATTTTTACCTAAGTTGGCTATTCAAATAAACCAATGCTTCATGAAGGTTATAGGTGATGGGACAAAGAGTTTAAAGTTATTTAAGTTTCATCAAAAGAAAAAGGATAGGCTTAAATGGTGCTAAGCTAGGTTCACACTCTCACAAGGTGGTCACAAAGAGGTTTGATAGCAATTTTGGTTCACTCTTCACAAATTGTGCCTAAGATCATCTCTATCATTCTCTTACATTAGTAAACTGAACTACCGGGGCACATTCTAGGTGTTGAAAAGCACATATTTCATGAAAATATCACCATACACAGCATTCAACAAAATCATCAAACAAGACTCTACAATTTTTAACTTGCGTGCAATGATCATGTCATGACCCATGGGTATACCCTAGATGTACCATGGCATATAGAACCCTGAAGGACTCCATACAAGCCACTTATTCCTCATAACATAAGAAATAGAACAATAAGAGTAAAAATAGTCCAAGTCCAAAACATTTTATCAAAGAAAAGTGGAAGTCTAATACACTTGTCTCATTATAACCATTTAATACAATAGAATGAAATTGGTCCTAGCCCATACATCATGTTAAAAAGGGAAATACATGAAAGAAACTAAAACAATAGCTCCGTCCTCGAAGCATGATCACTCACCAAGGCTCGAGAATCAATCAAGTCGCCAACTAGCCATGAAATGGACCACCCTGAATATCGGATCCTACATTTGGGAAAAATGTAGGCAGAGTATGCGTTAGTACAAAACAATGTACCAAGTATGATAACCATGCATAAAAATTTTAAAATCATGCTAAAATGGACATTTCATTTCATGACATGCAATTGACCAAGCTAAAACATAATATGAAAGAGTTGTAAAACATAATTCATAAATCATGGTCAATTCAAGCTAACTTGTTCTTTAACATCTTTGAACTCTTAGGTGATACTCTTTGAGTAACCTTAGTTCATTATTACTTGTGGGGAAATATTCTTAACCGATATTGAGATCATGTGACCTATAACATGGAATCTGTTGTCTACCCCACACCGAAAAGAGGTGTCCTACTTGCCGAAGGTAGAATCTTGAACTTCTAGCTCAAGTGGATCCACTAGCTAATCAACCTATATGGGCATATAGTTATGAGATAAGGAGATTTCTACTAGAAACACGGACTCTACTTCGTAAAGGCTTCCATCTCATGAGATTACATTGGAAACCCGGCCTCTACTACGTGAGAACTTCCATCTCATATTCAATATCCACTCGGTGCTAAGCATAAATTCCCATGGAATAGTAATTTCTTACTTGACTTCATTACTCATGAAAAGGTTCCCTTGGCCTACCAATTCAAGCTTGTTTCATTAAGATAGCTCCTATTCTTTGATTCAATTAGGTCAGAAAGCCTTTCAACCTAAGAATCCTTTCTATGTGAGAAAACCTTTCACATCATGCTAGTATGTGTTTTAGTGAGAATAGCCTTTCACAAGACAACATCATCATAATTGGTAGTTTACTCTCAAAGCATCCTAAAACATTTGCATAGATTTCATAAAACAATGCATAAGTCCATAATTTACCTCCTTGAGGTCAAAACCATATTTCAATCATCAACTCTTAGAAAACATGGGTTAGATATGGATTTCATCATAAATTCATGTAAAACTAGTAATTGTAACACCCGGATTCGAAACGAGTCAAAGGTGACATTCCAGCAAGGTTGCAGGTGCCATCCACGAGGACCCAACCACAGGTCGTGGGTCGAACCAAGAATTGTAGGTTAGCCCATGGAGAGGGCCCCCAAAATCTGTCTAGGCATGGACCACAGTGGGACATACGGGCTGTAGGTGGGTCCAGCCCCATCGTCCAGCAGGCGTTGGTCAGGGATAAGCTCTTTGACCATGGACAACGATTGACCAGGATGGACCGTAGGTCCATCCACGGTCCGTCGGTCGGTGTTGCGTGAGTTAGGAGCTGGCTGTTATTTTAGGGGCACATGGGTGTTTTTCGGATTTCATTAAATTGAAGTGGTGTCATTTTGCCTAAGTCTAGAACACCTTTATAAGTATTTTTAACCCCTAAAATCCCCCATTCAAGTCATTCTCTCAAATCCCAAAAGAAAACCCCAAACTCCTCTCAAATATTCTCTCTTTAGAAGTTGGAAGAGGAAGGAAGAAGTTGAAGCTAGGGTCAAGTCAAGCCTCCAATCTTCAATCTTTTGTGGGCTTTGTGACTAAGGTATGATGGATTTTCATCCATGGATTCCTTCCATCCATGGAGTTCCCTAGAAGTCCCACAATTTGATGAAGAATTCCCCAATTCTAGTTAGGGTTTCTCCCAATGTTGTGGGTTATGATGATTGTTGATCCAATTGAGTGGATTGTGATTGTTTGTGATAGAATTGATAGAATTACATGTTTTAAGAGTGAAATTACATGTACCCATGCCTATTCCATGATTCTAACCTAGAATTGATATAATTGGGTTGATGCCATGATGGGAAACTTTATGGGTTTAGGCTTGTCCTTATAGGATTCATGAATTATGATTAGAATTGCTTGAGAATAAAGCATAGATGATGATCATGAGATATATGGCTTTGAGAGTAAAGCTTATGATGTGAATTGTTGGTAATTTATGTTATTGTTGTGGAAGGGATACTTCCCACATGAATTGCTTAGGTTTGAATGTATGAATGTGAAAGGTTTACTCACATGAATGATTCTAGGCTGAAAGGAATGCTTACCTAAAGTGAATCTAGACTAAAATATTATGTAATTGATGAGACTAGAGGCGATTACCCTTGACCTCCATATGAGAAGGATATGAGGTGATTCCCATACTTCTTAGAATTTAACAAGAGGTGATTCCCCATGTTCTTACTATGATGAATGGACATGGAGGCGAGTACCCATGCTCCTTATGAAATGATATGGAGGCGAGTAGCCGTGTCATATGATGTGATTGTGGAGGTGAGTACCCATGATCTTAAAGTAAGTAAGGCAAGAGGCGACTACCCATCAGCCATTATAAACTTGGCAAGGAGGCGAATCCCTATGTCTTTAAAAGTAAGTATGAATAATGTGGACTATGTTATGATAAATGAATCGCTTGGAATGTTACATGATATGCCTTCCATGAGGTAAGTTGACTAGAGGCGGATGACCCAAATCTTTACTACAGATGAGTAAGGTTTCTTGAGAAGTATTCCTTTCTTATTATGATGATGATTTATGTGCATTGATTACGCTTATGGTTTGTGTTGACTAACCATTATGTTTATGTTGTTTATGTTAGCTATCATATTTAGTACATGTTTGTACTAACGCATACTCTTGCCTACATTCTTATCAAATGTAGGGTCCGGATACATTGATTCTCACACTTGTAGCTAGGTTCATAGTTGATCAACGAAACAAAGATTTGGTAAGTCCTTTTTATGTTCGAGGATGTGATCACAATTTTCTTTTATGTCTTTCATTTTATGTCTTGGACTATTGTATGGGCTGTGACCCAAGACTTTATTCATATTGTTTAGATAGTTTGAGACAAGTGTATTAGACTTTCGCTAGTTTTATAAAGACTTTGATTGAATTGAAATTGTTTTAAATTTCCGCATCATTTCTATTACTTTATGTTATGATATGCTAGGTGGCTTGTATGAGGTCTCTCGGGGTCTTATATGCCTTGTTACATCTAGGGGGTACCCCTGGGTCGTGGCAGTAATAGATGCTCAATTTCATAAAACTCTTCTTTGCAGATGAAAATCCCTCAACATATAGTTCTAACTTAAAAACATTGGGATTACATGGGTTCTTAGGGGAATTAATCATAAAACCTTTGCAATTCATCAATTCATGTATAGAAGATCATAATTAAATAATTTAAATCAATAATGATAAGAACCCATGCTAATTGAAGAAAACCCTAACTCAATTGGAGAATTCTACCATTTGAAATAGAGGAATTCGGGAACTCCATGGATGGAAGAAATCCATGGATGAAAACTATCATACCTTGAATCCAAATGCTAGCCTCAAATGGAGAAATTGACACCTTAGCTTGAAACCCTAGGTTGAATCTTCTTCTTCTTCTTCAAGTTTCTAGAGAGAGAATATTTGAGAGGAGTTTTTGAATTCTTTGGGTTTTTAGAAGAATGTCTTAAGTTGGGGGAAATTTGAGAGTAGAATGCTTATATAGGCCTTTAGACTAAGGGTAAAACGACGTATTTTAGTATTGAAGTAAATATGAAAAGACCTTTAAGACCCCAACTCAAAACCTGCACACCCTCACGGTGGAGCTCGCCGAAGGGCACTTGGCGACTCGCCAAGTGAGCCCTTGGCTCGCCTATATTTACAGTAACTCACTCCTAAGGAGCAGACCATTAGGCGATGGGGGAGGGGGATTTTGCGAGGCGACGACTGGATCAGCAAGCCCGACCTATCTCGCCCAATTTTACAGAATGCTTACCATTAGGGGTCAAGCCAAAATGCGAAGAGATCCTACTTGGCGGATCGCTAAGTCGACTCGGTGGATCGCCTAGTTGACTACAAGGTGAGTACTTTTCCTTTTCTAAATTGGGGGTGTTACATTATCTCCCCATTGGATCATTCATCCTCGAATAAGATTCAAGCTGGTTCTAAAAGAGTAGGAGAGGAACTAACAACCCAACCTACAATGCAATGCATACATTCGAGGAGGAACTATCAACTCCAAGTTAGGAAGTTCCCAAAACATCATAAGAGGGGTGAAACTAACTCTATCAACCCATCAGGCATACAATGCACAAATCAAGGAGGAAAAATCAACTCCAACTCATCATACTCAAATGCTACATAAGGAAGTAGGAACTACATCTAACAACCCAATATGCATGAAATTTCAAGATTACTCACTCTCAAGGAGGAACTACCTTCTCCACGCTAAAAGCATGCTCAACAGAATCTTATGGAGCTCATATGCAATTCACACTCAAAATGCATATCTAAAGCATGTTCATCAATTCATCTCATGTAGTCTATAGGCAACTCATACTCAATGCAAAATAACATGAGGAAAATCAATGATATCAACTCATTTTCTTTCAAAACACAAGTTTTCATGAACATGCATAACATAAGGAAATCACGGAAACACATAAAAACACATGACTCCCAAAACAAGGAAAACTCAAGAGGAGACTCATTACCTCAAGCTAGAATAGGAGAAGAAGGAAAAAGATGAGGATATCGGGATGTCATATCGGCCTCGGCCTCCCAAGTAGCACCCTGAACTATTTTTTCCTCAGCAAAACCTTCACGGAAGTTATTTTCTTATTTCTCAACCGTTTAACTTGTTGGTCCAAAATCTCAACGGAAACCTTCTCATATGAGAGACTCTCATCAACTCCCAAACCCTCTAGGGAAACTATCGATGTCGGATCACCAACACATTTTTAAAGCATAGATACATGGAAAACGGGATGCACAGTTGCCAACTCACTTGGAGAATCTAACTCATAAGCAACCTTACCAACACGTCTCAAAATTTGGTATGGGCCTACATACCGGGGACTAAGCTTCCCTTTCTTACCAAACCTCATCACACCCTTCATGGGTGAGATTTTCAAATAGACCTAATCGTTAACCTCAAATTCTAGATCCCTTCTCCTCACATTGGCATAAGACTTTTGTCGACTTTGAGCCGTTCTCAACCTCCCTCTAATGAATCAAACTTTCTCAATGGCCTCATGAACCAATTCGGGACCTATTAGGGCAACTTCTCCCACCTCAAACCATCCTATGTGAGATCTACACCTCCTACCATACAAGGACTAAAATGGAGCCATGTCGATACTCGAGTGATAGCTATTATTGTAGGCAAACTCAATCAATGGCAAATAGTCATCCTAATTACCCTTAAAATCAATCACACAAGCCCTTAACATATCTTCCAAAGTTTGAATAGTACGCTCCACTTTCCCATCGGTTTGGGGATCATAAGCCATGCTAAGCTTAACCTTAGGGCCAAGCCCCTTTTGGAATGACTTCAAGAACTGAGAAGTGAATTGGGTACCACGATCAGAAATAATGGACAAGGGCACTCCGTGCAACCTTACCATTTCTCTCAAATACAACTTGGCATAGTCCGCCACAAAATAGGAAACCTTGACGGGAAGGAAATGAACCGATTTCATCATCCGATCTACTATCACCCAAATAGAGTCATGTTGTCACCGGGTTAGAGGAAAACCAACAATAATGTCCTTATTCAAGTCTTCCCACTTCCAAGTAGGAATGCTAATATCTTGAGAAAAACCTCCCAGTTTCTGATGCTCAACTTTTACTTGTTGGTAATTTGGACACTTAGCCACAAATCCCGCAATATCCTTCTTCATCCCATTCCACCAATAGACCTCTCGTAAGTCACGGTACATCTTGGTGGCTCCCGGGTGAATGGAATACCGCAAACTACGGGCTTCTGTCAAAATCTGTTCCCTCAAGCCATCAACATTTGGAACACATAAACAACCTTGGTATCTAAGTACACCATCTCCCCCTTGGGAGAAAGCCTCAACTGATTTCTTAAGCACCGCCTCCTTCAGTTCTACCAAAATTTGATCAAGACTTTGCTTGGCTTTCACATGCGTAACAAAAGATGATTCGGAACCATTGTGAACACCTAATAGAGCCAATCTATGCACATCTCAAACCAACTCTTTCTTTTCTTCGTCAATATGAGAAATACTACCCATAGATAACCGACTAAGACCATTCGCTACCACATTAGCTTTACCGGGGTGATAAAGGATACTCATGTCATAATATTTCAATAGTTCAAGCCACCTTCTTTGGCGAAGATTCAAATCCTTTTGATTAAACACATATTGCAAACTCTTGTGATTGTAAACACGTCAACATGAACTCCATACAAATAGTGCCTCCAAATCTTTAAGGCAAATACGACCGCCGCTAGCTCAAGGTCGTGAGTAGGATAATTATTCTTATGGAAGTTTCCTTGAGGCATAGTCAATAACTTTCCCATTTTGCATTAGCACACACCCTAGCCCAATTATCGAGGCATCATAATAAACCACAAATCGATCTGTTCCTTCCGGTAAGGTCAACACCAGAGCGGAAGAAAGTCTATCTTTCAACTCTTGGAAACTCTTCTCCCACACGCTTCCGACAATATGAACTTAGCCTTCTTTTGATTCAAAGCCACCAAAGGAGAGGCAATTGAAGAGAAACCTTCAACAAACCTTCTATAGTAACCGGCAAAACCCAAGAAAGTTCTAATATCTGAAGGAGTTAGAGGTCTAGGACAACTCATGACCGCATCCGTCTTCTTTGGATCTACCTCAATACCCTTGCTTGAGACAATATGACCAAGGAAAGCTACCGACCTCAACAAAAATTCACATTTGCTAAACTTTGCAAAAAGTTTTTGGGTTTTAAGGATTTGCAATACGATCCTCAAATGATCAATATGCTCATTCTCACTCGTTGAATAGATCAAAATGTCATTGATAAGCACAATCACACACATGTCAAGATATTTTATAAACACTTTATTCATTAGGTCCATAAACGGCGTCGGAGCGTTAGTCAACCAAAAAGACATGACTATAAACTCATAGTGACTATACCAAGTTCGAAAAGCCGTCTACAGAATGACATCATCTTTCAACCTCATTTGGTGATAACCCGATCGGGGATCAATCTTAGAGAAATAACAAGACCCTTGAAGTTGGTAAAACAAATCATCTATCATTGGGAGAGGATACTTATTCTTAATTGTCACCTTGTTCAACTGACGATAGTCAATACACATACTAAGAGACCCATCCTTCTTCTTCACAAATAAAACTGGAGCACCCCATGGAGAGATACTCGGTCGGATGAAGCCCTTATCCAACTAATCCTTCAATTGTTCTTTCAACTCCTTAAGTTCTGCCGGAGCCATACGATAAGGAGGAATATAGATAGGTTGCATATCTGGGAGAAGGTTAATACCAAAGTCTATTTCCCGCTCGGGAGGGATATTGGGCAGGTCGTTTGGGAACACTTCTGGAAACTCACTTACAATGGGGACCGACTCAAGAAAATGGATTTCAGAATATACATCCCTCACCCTAACTAGATGGTATAAGAAACCTTTAAAAATCATCTTTCTAGTTTTAAGATAAGAGACAAACTGACCCTTAGGCATAGAATTTCCCCCCTTCCACTCTAGGATAGGCTCATTTGGAAACTGAAACTTGACTACACGACTTCTACAATCAAAAGAAGCATAACAAGAGTGCATCCAATCCATACCCTAGATAACATCAAAATATAACATATCAAACTCTACCAAGTCAACAAGAGTAACTCTATGGGACAAGGAAACGGGATACTTTCTATAGACCCTCTTAGCCACCACAGAAACACTAATAGGAGTAGAGACAAAAAAAGGTTCTAACAAAACATCAGGGAGCACATCAAACCTCACCGCCACATATGACGTCACAAAAGGCAAGGTAGCACCGGGATCAAGTAAAGCATAAACATCAAGTTGGAAAACTTTCAACTTACCTGTAACCACATCCGTAGAACTCTCTTGTTCACCTCTGGTTTGGAGTGCATAGAAGCGGTTTTGCTTAGGAGCATTGGAACCCGAACCACTAGGGGTAGCTTGCTTGCCCTCTCTTCTTTTAGACATAAGAATCGGGCAATCCCTCATTTTATGCCCACTCTTACCACAACTAAAGCAACCATCCGTGCTGGCTAGGCACTTACCATCATGTTTCTTCCCACCCTTAGTACAATTAGGCCTAGGCAATGAGGATCCACTATCATTACCTCCTTGAGGCTTAGGGTTACACACCCTATCTTAGTTGAACTTAGGAGGAGTATTAGAGGAACCTTGACCAGAAAACCTTTGTCCGAATCTTGGACGACCTTGTCCATCGGACCTTGTGTTAAAGAAATTACAATCACCGGTCTTAGCCCTTTTCACCTCCCTAGACCTTTCCTTGAGTTTATCCTACTCAATTTGTTGTGAATGTAACATGAGACAAGAGATGTCCATATCATGAATGAGCTTTGTGGTTCGGCACTCTTTAACCACCGTTTAAGGCACACCTGACACAAGCTTACTCATCCTAGCCCTTGAATCCGCAACCATTGATGGAGCATACATAGACAGTTGAGTGAACTTTAGAGCATACTCCCTCACACTCAAACTTTCTTGTCAAAGGTTAATGAACTCTAGCACCTTGGCTTCCCTCATCTCAAAGGGAAAGAACCCTATTAAGAAACGCAGCCTTAACCTTCTCCCAATCAAGAGGACCCGTATCTTCCGGCCTCCCTTCTTTCCATTGGTTCTACCACACTTGAGCCACACCTTTCAATTTGTAAGAGGCCAACTCCACCTTTTCCAATGGTGTAACTTCCATGATCATCAACAGTTTATATACCTCATCGATAAACTCTTGAGGATCTTCCTCAACTTTGGAACCATGAAACTCCGGAGGGTTCATTCTTGTGAAGTCCTTCACACTAGGTTTTACGAGAACTACTGCCTCCCTATTTGCTTGGGCCGTCATAGCTTGGGCCAATACTTGAAAAGCCACCCTAAACTCTGCATTTGACATTTGTTTAGCCAAAGGATCGACCGGAACTTGAGGAGCTTGGGGAGGAGCTTCTTGTTCCTCATTCTCCCTCACACTCCTTGTAGCATAAGCTCTTGTAGTAGTCATTCCTGAAGAACATAGGATAAGGATTAGGAGAGAGACCATATAGAGTTAAACCCTATCGCACGACTCAAGAGTAATGAAAGAAGTGGAGTTTCTTAATCATCTTGTAGCCTCTCATTCATAAATGTGGCGCGCTTCACACTCATGGACAAGACTCTACTAGACGTGGCTTATGAGACATCCTAGGACCATTCCAAACTGTGTGCTCTAATTACCAAGTTTGTCACGACCCAGGGGTATACCCTAGATTTAACATGGCGTATAGAACCCCGAAGGACTCCATACAAGCCACTTAGTCCTCATAACATATGAAATAGAACAATAAGAGTAAAAATAGTCCAAGTCCAAAATATTTTATCAAAGCAGAGTGGAATTCTAATACACTTATCTCATTATAGCCATCTAATACAATAGAATGAAATTGGGCCTAGCCAATAGATCATGTTAAAAATAGAAATACATGAAAGAAACTAAAACAATAGCTCCATCCTCGAAGCATGAGGACTCACCAAGGCTCGGGAATCAATCAAGTCACAAACTAGCCACGAAACTGACCACCCTGAATATCGAACCCTACATTTGGAAAAAATGTAGGGAAGAGTATGCGTTAGTACAAAACAATGTACCAGATATGATAGCCATGCATAAAACATTTAAAATCATGCTAAAAGGGACATTTCATTTTATGACATGCAATTGACAAAGCTAATACATAATATTAAAGAGTTATAAAGCATAAATCATAAATCATGATCAATGCAAACTAACTTCTTCTTTAACATCTTTGAACTCTTATGTAATACTCCTTGAGTAACCTTACTTAATTATTACTTGTGGGGAAATAGCCTTAATCGACTTTGAGACCATGTGAGCTATAACAGGGAATCCGATGTGTACCCAACACCAAAAAGAGGTGTCCTACTTGCCGAAGGTAGAACCTTGAACTTCTAGCTCAAGTGGATCCACTAGCTAAGCAACCTATGTGGGAAAATAGTTATTGGATAAGGAGATTGCAACTAGAAACCAGACCTCTACTAACGGGAGAGCTTCATCTCATGATATTACTTTGGAAACCCGACCTCTACTAATGGGAGAGCTTCAATCTCATTGTCATTACCCACTCTGTGCTAAGCATAAATTCCCACGGAATAATCATTTCTTTCTTGACTTCGTTACTCATGAAAGGTGCCCTTGGCCTACAAATTCAAGCTAGTTTCATTAAGATAGATCCTAGTCATTGATTCAATTAGGTGAGAAAGCCTTTCAACCTAAGAATCCTTTCTATGTGAGAAAACCTTTAACTTCATGCTAGTATGTGTTTTAGTGAGAATAGCCTTTCACAAAACAACATCATCATAATTAGTACTTTACTCTCAAAGCACCCTAAAACATTTGCATAGATTTCATAAAACGATCCATAAGTCCATAATTTGCCTCCTAGAGGTCAAAACCCAATTTCAATCATCAACTCTTAGAAAACATGGGTTAGATATGGATTTTATCATAAATTCATGTAAAACTATTAATACATGCTCAATTTCATAAAACTATTCGTTGTAGATCAAAATCCCTCAACATATAGTTCATAACTTGAAAACATAGGGATCACATGGGTTCATAGGGGAATTCATCATAAAAGCTTTGAAATTCATCAATTCATGTATAGAAGATCATAATTAAATTATTTAAATCAACAATGATAAGAACCCATGCTAATTAAAGAAAACCCTAACTCAATTGGGGAATTCTACCATTTGAAATAGAGGAATTGGGGAACTCCATGGATGGAAGGAATCAATGGATGAAAACTTTCAAACCTTAAATCCAAATACTAGCATCAAATAGAGAAATTGACACCTTCGCTTGAAACCCTAGGTTGAATCTTCTCCTTCTTCTTCAAGTTTCTAGAGAGAGAATATTTGAGATGAGTTTTTGAATTCTTTGGGTTCTTAGAAGAATGTCTTAAGTTGGGGGAAATTTTAGAGTAGAATGCTTATATAGGCCTTTAGATTAAGGGTAAAACAATGTAGTTTAGTATTAAAGTAAATATGAAAAGACCTTTAAGACCCCAACTCAAAACCTGCAGACCGTCACACTAGAGCTCGCCGAAGGGAACTTGGCCACTCGCCAAGTGAGCCCTTGGCTCGCCCAATTTTTACAGAATGCTTGCCATTAGGGGTCAAGCCAAAAGGCGAAGAGATCTCACTTTGAAGATCGCCAAGTCGACTCGGTGGATCGCCTAGTTGACTACAACGTGAGTACTTTTTCTTTTCTAAATCCAGGGTGTTACAGATCATCAAGGAGATTAACTCAACAACCGGCTAGTCACAATGAGACGCTAGGAGTTCACATAGGACTTATGAAAATCAATTTGCCTCATCGGAGCCGTACACTAATATCGTTAAATCGAGAGCACTATTCAAGTCATTGGTATTGATCACAACCGACACTCAAAATTGCAATAGAACAGCTATAGTCACACACATCAAGAGGTGGCAATTTTTTTTTAAATCGGTTCATAACCAACATTCCAAAATTTTGCATTTCAAAACAAAGGACCAACACAATGGATCAAAACCAATATATATCAACCAAATCCAGCATTCACAAAAACAATCACATAAATACAGAATAGCCAGAAAATAGCACAAAAGAGGTAGGTATGGAAATACCTCACCTCGCCAACTAAACTAGCAATTGTCCTCAAATGTCAAGAAATTACAAAAACAAAACAAGAACAGAAAGAGAATGAAAAATCCTCCTGCCAGGATATGCCTGGGTGAACTCTTCATATCGGTGACTCCATCTGTCTGGGCATTAGTGCTCGGCTCTAAAACATCCTTCGCTCCACTAGAGCCTACCATCGAAGTATCCCTCAAAGAAGCCTCCACAGTTGTCTGGACCATAGCACCCTCAAGATCCTCCAAGTCATCATAGACTGCTGCATCTCGCACATCCAGCTCCTCCTCATCATTCTCAACCTCAGACTCTGCATCTGCTTCAACCATAGCAATATCTCATGTCCTAGTGGCCGGAGGGATCTCAGAACTGGCTGGGAAGTCAGTACTCGGAATCTCGGGGATCTCTATCATGTCGAATAACATAGATAGATCGGTGAATTTTAGCTCATTCACATCTCTCCGCAGCCCAAGTATATCGGCCTTTAAGGCTGTCACATCCTCAGAAGCACCCCGGCCATGCTCACAAGCATCTACCCTCAGAGTAAGGGCATCTAGTGCAAATCCATGGGCCTCTATCCTCTCTTTGTGCTCTCTCAACTAAGCCCTAATCGGGGCCAAGACAGCATCGATCACCCACTCAATCAACCCAGGCTCAACAGCCTCTACCCGGGAGGAACGCACATCAGCAGACTAGGCTAGATGGCCCATCTTGTACAACATAGCATGGGTGATCGGGGGTCGGGAAGCAGCAGCAGTAGGAGGGGGAACAACAGTCGAACCAGAAGGAATAAGTAGAGGTTCCAGGGGTACATGTAGGCTCATTGGCCTGAGGGCGGTGGATTGCCTCTGTCGGCAATATCTCAACATCGACTACTGGGGACGTATCCACCGGTGCAGCTTTCTTCCGATCAGTATCATCCCTCATGTACTCAGCCTCTATCCTCCAGATATTAGTAGAGGATGTGGGAGTCACTTCCACATCCGTCTTGGTAATCACAAGAATATGGGCCCACCTTCACAGCTCAGTAATCAAGACTGGAAAGGGGAGAGAAGTCTGGCTCTACTTGGCCCTCATGGCCATCTCTTGCTCGATCAGCTGACCTAGATTAAGTCTCTCTCGGTCCATGATACAGCCCAAACAAGCAGCTTTCAAATACCGAAGTATTGATTCATTGTACGATGGCATTAGTATGCTGCTAATGAACCCGAACTAATATAAGGCAGCCACGTTCTGGTCCTTCTTCTCAATAGGGACACCGGCCTAAATCCACCGTGGTGTAATGTCAGAAATGAGTGGCACTAACCATCCTTTCAAATCATCGAGGGTCTTCTTCTGGATTTTGTCAACATTGTAGTGCATCACATTCATCGTACAACCTAGAACCTCATTGCTGTCATTGCTTCTGCATTTTACTTTCCGACCCCGTACTACCACGTGATCAACAGACTTGAACGAGTTGGCCTTCTTCTTCCCTTTAGGAACCGGCTTACTATACTCAGCATAAAATTCCCAGACCCAAGTAGGAATGTAAGGGCCTTGGGGCTTCGTGAAAATCTCAAACTTGTGGACCATTATGGTGTTCCACACCTCCGGGTACCGGTCTACAACCCACTCTGTAGACAACCGCTTCTCTTCTAATATTGTCCTCAAACCCTCGGCCCTTAATCTATTCAGTGACCGGGGAGCTGGAGCTTGAACTGGTGGTACGTGCTCTACTACCTGTGGTGGAGGTGGAGGAGGCGTAGGAGGTACCAGTATCCGAGCTGGATCATTCATCGCCATGGAGCGTAGCTCCGCTTTCCTAGCATTGAGAAGTTGATCGTCTTCTGGCTCAGATGCGGAGACCAGAGAACTATCATATGAATGACCCTCACTTTCAGAGGTAGTGAGGTGAGTGGCATTGATACCCTCACTGTCGGAGGTGCCCACAACTGGCCCCTTTCCTTTTCCCTTTCCCCTATCGGAGGAAGTTTTGTTGGTGCGTTCCGGGAGGGTGAAGCCCCCTCATTTATTGCGATGCGTCTTGCCCGCTTTCGGGGCTGTTGATTTGTCCCAGGTACTTTTGGTCTAGCCATACCTGCAAAACGAAGTCGAATACATTAGAATCAATTCAAAAAATCTCGAAGTGTAAAAGTTGCAAGAAAACTCGTCGAGTCGTTCGGCGAGTCACTGAACTCATTTAGCGAGCCAAGTCGGGCTCGCCAAATGTTCCAGAAAAAATTTACTCAAAAATCAGCACAAGTCGGTGATGTCCAGGGCCTTTCGGCGGATCACCGACACCATTCGGCGAACTAAAAGTAGCTCGCCGAATGTTTGAGAATACTTTCAAAAAATAGGGCACAAAAGGGCGATCAGAGGGGCATTCGGCGAGTTGCCGAGTGAACTAAGTGAGATCAAGCGTATCGCTGAAAGTTACAAAACAAAATTCAAAATAATGAAGGATAAAAAGGAGATCCAAGGGTCTTTAGGCAAACCGTCAAACCATTCGGCGAGCTCGACCCAGCTCGCCAAATAGTCCAACGTACCAAATTTTGACCCTGACCATCAAATTCTAAACCGCAACCCATGAAAAAAAAATTAAACACCTACTCTACAAAATTAAGCTCATACCAATACTACCCTTGCCCTCGGGGTACTCAAACTTCCCCTACTTTGACAAAAGTTGGCCAATCGACGTCTTTTTCCCTTAAGAATTATGTCAACCGCTCTATCATTGGGAGAAATCGGACAATCGGCACAATTGGGGTTACTCAGACTTCACCCTTACTAGACCCAACAATAAAACAAACACAACCCATAAATTTTATCAATCATACACATGGGATTTCACAATTAAAGACTGAAAACACAACGTGAAACACGATACGGGCATGAACTACCAACAAACATTCAAATAATCAATAATACGCAAATATTACGACAAGGCAATGATCATGCATTTAAAATTACAAAAATATAAAGGTGGAGTTTGGATAACCAACCTCAAAAGCTGATATTTGAATGCTAAGCTAGCAAAGTACACATAATTTCCCTTCGAGCAATTGATCCAACACGAAAATCAAGAAATGCAAGTACTAGAATCCAAAGTGCGGTTGTGAATGTGTAGATGTCGAAAAGTATGAAATGAGGGAGATTTTTGAATTTAAAAACTGTTTTGGCCTTTTGACCCTTGAGTTCGCACGCTAGTTGGCGACGCTCACTTATGTAGCCAGCCCATTCGGCGATGCGCCGAATGGCTCTTTAGCCTACCGAGTTTTACAGAACCTTTACCTAACTAGTTGGTTCAAACGGTGATCCAAGTTGGGCTCGCCGACTGGTAATTGGCTCACCTAATTTCTCCTTTTCCCAAAATTTCAACTTGCACATTCAACACCCGTTATTCAAATAAAAATATCAAAAGCTTAAACACTTGGGTTACCTCCCAAGAAGCGTCTTATTTAACGTCGTCGCACGACGTGGATATGCTTTCAGGGTTCATTCTTTGGGTTAACAAATGTATCATTTGGTAGACCCCCTTTTGGCCTTGATTTCAAATGAGATAATATCTGACCCATTTGTGTTTCTAGTTGTTTAATGGACACCAAGTGAGAAGTAACCATCTGGTTTAGAGTTCAGATGTCCTCTTTCATTTCTTTAAGAACCTTCTCCAACCCTTCCACTTTATTGAGAATGCGTGCAAGCATATCTTCAGTGCGAAAAATTTTCGGGTTAGCCCTTGTCTCTTTTGGATTTTGATGCTCATGGGGAGGAACATATCTCTCTTTGCCACCATCTCGCTCCCTCTAGTTTATACCACGGTCACGCCAATCCCTATCACAATCCTTCCAACCTTCATCATGCTCTCTACTCCAACCTTGGTTTCCACCTGGCCTTGGATAATTTTGGCGGAATGCTCCTCCCTGATTTGCTAGAAAGTGTACTTCTTCATTATACAACACTTCAAAGTGTGCATCATCGGGATTTACTCTGCTTACTCCAACAGCATTCACAGCCTTAGAACCACTACCCATGACATGTTTTCACAAAAGATCCATTTGGGTCATCATTTTATCCATGTTTTCATCCCACTCTTGGTCTTTTTCTATTTGTTCCTTAGTCATCCTAAAAGTCAAAGGACACACTTGATCCTCCCTAGTATACCAAGCTCAGTTTATCTTCGTCAACCCAACAAGGAGAGTTGGCTCTATCTCAAAATGTTCCTGCATGATTCATCCTCGAACAAGGTGATCAGCCACAACTTTTTTAACCGAGTCTAGATTTCGGTAGAAGTGTTGTAACAACACGTTGTTTGGAAGTCCGTGAGTCTGATATTGGAGTAAGATCTTTTGAAACCTCAGCCATATTTCATGGATTGGCTCACCATCTAAACGTTTAAAGCCCTGAATATTATCTCTCAATGCCATCATCTTTGAAGAAGGGAAAAATCTTATGTAGAATACCTCGGTAGATCAGCTAACCATTTGGTTGTTTCCCCATCAAAGAAAAAGGAAACAACCGGAGCCTGACTGACTCTTGTGAGATGTTCTTCAATTAGAATGGACCACACACGTCCACAAAGTTCCGGATATGATCATGGGGATCCTAATGAGCTAGCCCTCTGAATAATCCATTCATTTGCAATAGTTGCAACATCGTGCAAGTCACATGGAATACAACATTCCGCACGACCGGAGGTAAACAAATAGCACCCACACCATCCAATTGAGCTTCTTTGACATCATTCAAATTGCCAATACCATCTTGTTGTGGATCCATTCGGCGGTTCACCGAATGTCAAATTCCATCACCAAGTTGGCTTTTCCTCAGGGAAGGCACGATGTAGCATTTGGCAAGCTGAAGTTCCACTCGGCGACTCGCAGAGTGTCTTTGGCGATTGTCAGCTTTCATTATCTTCAGCTTTTTTATCTTTTCCGCTCTTTTTTTCTCGGTAATGTCCTTGCCTTGCTCTTTTGCCTTTTGTATCTTCAAATTAGCATTTAAACATCAGTTTAGAGGAAAAAATAGGCATCAAGGATACTAATAGTATGAATAACAAGCCCTAAATGAGTAAAAATCCCAAACTCATCAGAGCTTAGCTCCCTCAGGGAAATAGAATAGTTGGCAGGTTTAGATTGAACAATCCAAGTTCCACTAGTATTACCATCTGATTCTGATGAATTAGGGAACTACATATTGAGGAAATCTAGTTTCAAGTCTCCTTTATCGAGGCAATATAATTTCAAGTTTCCTTGAGCCACATTCATTTCATCTTATGGATGTAGATCCAAATTTGAATTCATAAATCAGAATTCTACTCTAGCTAGTCACAAAAGAAAGACTAAAGATATAGATGTTGTAATAAAAATTTCATAGGGAAAGCGTTCAAAAAAATTTCTACATAGACACCACATTAAGTAAAATGTCTATGTCACATAAGTCACATATTCAAAGTTTTTCGAGACCTGAAGTACACCCTAGACATGACATGGCGTATAAGACCCCGAGATGTCCTACACAAGCCACTTAGCGTACATCATACAAGAAAATAGAACAAAGAGAGTTTAAAGGTAGCATTTGATATAAAAGAGTTTAACAAAAAGTAGCGGAAGTCTAACCTAGGTTTCAAATCCATTTATTAAATCAAAGGAGTGATTGGGACATAACTCATGCATCACATACAACATCTGAAATTAAAAGTCACGAAAGACATAAAAGAGTCCTGAACCTTGGAAAGGACTCACCAATCTTCAATGTCTATAAGGGAACACTAGAAACGAGTATGGGAGGTAGGAGCGTCGGACCCTACATTAGTGAAACAATGTAGGCACAAGTATTCGTTAGTACATGGAATGTACCAAGTATGATAACAATGCATAAGATTTGGGAAATCATGCTAAAAGAACTTTACATGACATCTAATGACCAAGCTAAATCATAAAATCACATGTTAGAAAACATAAGTAATAACCATGGTCAATGCAAGCTATAAACCTTTAAAAGAAATTTGAGATACTTTTAAACGTAATCTTAGTTCATTATTGTAAGAGATTTACCTTTAACCGACATAGACCATGTGAGTTATGACATTTAATCCGGTGTATATCCCAGACCAGAAAGAGATGTTCTTACTTGCCAAGGTAAGAACCATAAACTTCTAATTTTGGTGGATCCACTTGCTAATGTCTATCTAAGGTAAACCTATGGTGGCATATAGTTATTGTACATAGGTAATTGCCGCTTGTCCACTCGGTACTAAGCATAAATCCTACAGAATAGTCATTAATCTTATCTTGTGTTATTATGCATGGAAAGGCAAAATTTAGTAGCCAGTCCAAGCTAGAGTTTATTAGAATAGATTATTAATCTTGATTCAACTTAGGTGAGAAAACCCTTGAACCCTATGAATCCTTTATGTGAGAAAATCCTTTCACATTAATGTTTTGAGTAGTATATGAGAAATGCTTTCACAACATCAACATCAATGCTTTACTCTCAAAGAAACCTTAAATCATTTCAATTTCATAAAGAAACATGCATATCTTCATAACATGCATATTTTCATAAATTCATCTTTCATAATTCAAAAGCTTTATCATATGATCAAAATATAGAAATTATGGATCATGCATGTGTTCAAGAGAATTCAACTGAAAAACATGTAATTATATAAATGGATGCATAAAAATACATAAAGCAATCAATTTGATCATAATTGAAAAGAACCCATGAGATTGAATAAATCTCTAATTTCAATTGCAGATTCTAACTTGTAATATTGGAGAATTTAGGAAAGCTATAGAGGAAAGGACTACACAGGTGAATTCTATCATACCTTGATGTCTAAAGCCCACAATCAATGGTGAATTTGGAGTTGATCTTAAAACCCTCAACTTTTCTTCAACCTTTAGAGAGAGAAATTTTGGGGAAGAAGTTGGAGGGATTTGGGGAAATTTGAAGAATGATTTAGAGTAGTTAGATTTTAGGCTTAAAAGACTTATATAAGGTCTAGGATAAGAATTAAAACAACATATTTTAGGCACTAATCAATTAGGGAAAAGAATAAAAAGCCCTAAGAAATAACGGTTGACCACCATCTACGGTTGGATTTACAGTCCGTAACTCCTTCTACGGACCGTACTCGTGAACCGTAGAAAGTGATCACAGAATCTAAATTTGGCCAACAATCGATGGAAACCATGTACGGCTCCTAAGTCTACCTACGGTCCGTACATGCCAATTGTAAAACCAACTTTCAACTCTAAAATTTCACTATGTCTTTGGTGACAAATGAGACCTACCTACGACTCGTCGAAGGAACGACGACCCTTCCTGTTGAACCATTTAAAGGGTACTAGAATTTGTTTTGAAAAAAATATTTTCCTACTACGTACGGTTACCACCTACTGTTCGTCGAAGCTACTACAGTTCGTAGATGGGATCTGTTGATACAGACACCATTCCAAAACGGCATTTTTCCTTCTTTTCCAAATCCGAGGTTTTACATATCTTCCTATTGGGAACATTCATCCTCTAATAGAAGTCAAGACATCATAATGAGCATAGGAAGAAGATTTAGCATCCCAACATGAATGCAGTCACATTAATGCACATATTCGAGGAGAACCTAAATACATAATTTTATAAGGCCTATATGTAACTCATACTCAAATGCACATAATCATGGAGAGAATAATCAAGTTAACTCATTTTCTCAAAAATTCAGTTTCACTAGCATGCATGCATGAAAAAATATATGAGAACGACTAAGACATAAGGATGAACGATGAGAAACTAAATACATCAATCTAGAGTGGGGTCGGAGAGAAAGAGATGAGGATAACGAGACTTCATATCAGCCTCGACCTCCCAAGTTTCACCCTCAACCAATTGATTCCTCCTAAGAACCTTAACGGAAGCAACTTCCTTATTCCTCAACTTATTAACTTGCCGGTTAAAAATCTCAATCGGAACTTCTTCATAAAAAAGTTTCTCCGTAACTCCCAAACCTTCTAATGGAATTATGAACGTCGGATCTCCCACACATTTCTTCAATAAAGATACATGGAAAACCGGATAAACTAATGCCAAAACATTAGGCACGTCATGTTCATAAGCAAGCTTTCTAAGACACTTCAAAATTTGATATGGCCAACATAATAGGGAAAAATCTTCTCTTTCTTTCAAAACCTCATCACACCTTTCATAGGTGAAATTTTCAAGTAAACCCAATCAGGAACACCAAAATCATGGTCTCTCCTTCTAACATCGGCATACAACTTTTGTCGACTTTGAGCTATTTCCAACCTTTGTCTAATAAGCTGAACTCTCTCCATAGCCTAATGAACGAACTCAGATACTATCAAAGCAACCTCGTTACCTTCAAACCAAACTATAGAAGATCTACACCTTCTACCATAAAGAGCCTCAAATGCAGTCACACCAACGTTGGAATGAAGTTATTATTGTAAGTGAACTCAAACAAAGGCTAATGGACATCCCAACTTGAAGTCAATCACACAAGTTCTCAACATATCTTCCAAATTTTGGATATTACGCTCTGCTTGCCCATTAGTTTACGGATGAAAGGTTGTACTAAGCTTAACACGAGTACCAAGACCCTTTTGAAAAGATTTCCAAAACTGAGAGGTAAATTGGGTACCACGATCGGAGATAATGTATTAGGGAACTCAAAGCAACCTAACTATTTCTCTCAAGTATAACTTAACATAAGCCTTCACCGAATAAGACACCTTAACTAAAATGAATGAGCCGATTTCATCATACGACCCATAATAACCTAAATCAAGTCATGTGGTAAACAAACAATAAATTCCATATTCAAATCTTCCCACTTCCAAGTAGGAATACAAATATCTTGGGATAAACCTCCCAGGTTTTTATGCTCAATTTTCACTTGTTGATAATTAGGATACTTAGCCACAAATTACGGAATGTACTTCTTCATCCCATTCGACAAATAGACCTCCCACAAGTCACGGTATATCATTGTGCCTCCCGGGTGAATGGAATATCAAAAACTATGGGCTTTTGATAAAATATGCTCCCCTAAATCATCGACATTAGGAAAACCCAAACGACCTTGATACCAAAGTACATCATATCCCCCTTGGGAGAAAGCCTCAACGGATTTCTTAAGCACTGCTTCCTTAATTCAACAAAAGTCGAATAGAGACTTTGCTTGGCTTTCACATTTGACACAAAAGACGATTCTGAACCATTATGTACTATACCACCGCCTTTGGTGGGGTCAGCCTACCAAACACCCAATCGGGCTAATCAATGAACATCTCGAAAAAATCCTTCTTACCATCCTCGATATGAGCAACACTACCCATTGATAACTGACAAAGAACATCTTCCACCACATTTGTCTTGTCGCTGTGATAGAGAACACTCATGTCATAATTTAATAGTACCTCAAGCCACCACCTTTGGCGATGATTTAGATCTTTTTGCTTAAACACATACTGTAAACATTTGTGGTCTTTAAAGACATCAACATGAACACCATATAAGTCATGCCTCCATATCTTTAAGGCAAAAAACAACTGCCACTAGTTCCAAATCATAAGTAGGATAGTTCTTCTAATGAATCTTAAGTTGTATTGAATAATAGGCAATAATTTTCCCATTTTGCATGAGAACACACCCTAGCCCAACTCTTGATGCATCACAATAAACCACAAATCCATTGGATCATTCTAGTAAAGTCAACACCGAATCAGAGGTAAGTGTATCTTTCAATTCTTTAAAACTCTTCTCACACACTTCAGACCATGTGAACTTAACCTTCTTTTGGTCAATGCCGTCAATGGAGAGGAAATCAAAGAAAACTTCAACAAACCTTCTATAGTAACCAGCCAAACCCAAGAAATTTCAAATATTTGAAAGAGATAGAGGACTAGGCTAACTCTTAACCGTATCTGTTTTCTTAGGATCTACCTTGATACCTTTACTGAAATAACATGACCAAGAAAATACATGGATCTTAATCAAAATTCACATTGGCTAACAAGAGTTGTTTGTCCTTAAGAACTTGCTACACAATCCTCAAATGATCGGTATGTTCATCCTCACTCCTTGAATAAATGTAACACCCTATATTCAAAAGACCAAAATAGTAGCTTTCCAGATGTTGCAGGTGTCGAACCCCGCCGGCCACTCACGGCCCATTGAATAGACCACGGACGGTAGGTGTGGTCCGTGGTTGGCCTGTCTGGGTAGGGTCGGAGGGTCCAGGACTACGACGCGACCCACGGACCGTATGTCAGACCACGGTCCATGGTTCGAGACCCCAAGATCATTTTTCTGACACCAAATGATGGTCCACTAGGATGGGCCGTGGGTCAGACCACGGTCCATCGACTGGGTCCGTTGGTGGCAGCTGTCAGTTAATTTTAACGGGTTGTTGGGTCTTTTCCTAATTAATTAGTTCCTATACTATGTCGTTTTTCCTATGTTTAGGACCCCTATATAAGTCTTTTAAGCCCCAAATTCAGCCCATTTAATTCATTCTTCCAAATTCACAAAAGAATCCTAAATCTCCTCTTAAATATTCTCTCTCTAAAAACTTGAAGAAGAAGAAGAGGATTCAGCGTTGGATTTCAAGATAAGGTTCCAATTCCTCTATTGAAGGCTAGCATTTGGAGTCAAGGTATGATAGTTTTTATCCATGGATTCCTTTCATCCATGGAGTTCCTAAATCTCCCTATTTCAAAAGGTAAAATTCCCTAATTGAGTAAAGGTTCTCATCAATTATCATGGGTTCTCTTTATTATTGATTTAAATTATTGAATTATGATGTTCTATGCATAAATTGATGAATTGAAATACTTTTACAATGAATTCCCCTATGAACCCATGTGATCCCTATGTTTTCAAGTTATGAACTACATGTTGAGGGATTTTGAACTTTAAGGAAGAGTTTTATGATATTGAGCATGTAATACTATTTTTACATTAATTTATGATGAAATCCATATCTAAACGATGTTTTCTAAGAGTTAATGATTGAAATTGGGTTTTTGACCTCAAGGGGGTGAATTACAGACTTATGCATTGTTTTATGAAATATATTCAAATATTTTAAGGGTGCTTTGAGAGTAAAGTACCAATAATGATGATGTTGTGTTGTGAAATGCTATTCTCACTAAAAAACATACTAGCATGATGTGAAAGGTTTTCTCACATAGAAAGGATTCTTAGGTTGAAATGCTTTCTCACCTAATTGAATCAAAGACTAGGAGCTATCTTAATAAAACTAGCTTGAATTGGTAGACCAAGGGAACCTTTTCATGAGTAATGACGTCAAGTAAGAAATGACTATTCCACGGGAATTAGAGCTTAGTACCGAGTGGATATTGATAATGAGATGAAAGCTCTCCCGTAGTTGAGACCGGGTTTCCAAAGTAATCTCATGAGATGGAAGCTCCCCTGTTAGTAGTGGTCGGGTTTCTAGTAGAAATCTGCTTATCCCATAACTATGTGCCCACATAGGTTGATTAGCTAGTGGATCCACTTAAGCTATAAGTTTAAGGTTCTACCTTCGGCAAGTAGGACACCCCTTTTCGGTGTGATGTAGACACAAGATTTCATGTTATAGCTCACATGGTCTCAATGTCAGTTAATGTTATTTCCCCACAAGTAATAATTAACTAAGGTTACTCCAGGAGTATCACATATGAGTTCAAAGCTTTTAAATAAGAAGTTAGCTTGCATTGACCAGGATTTATGACTTATGTTTTATAACTCATTCATATTATGTTTTAGCTTGGTCAATTGCATGTCTTGAAATGAAATATCTCTTTTTAACACGATTTAAATGTTTTATGCATGGCTATCATACTTTGTACATTGTTTTGTACTAATGCATACTTACCTACATTTTTTCCAAATGTAGGGTCCGAAAGATAGGTTTTTGAGTCTCGTGGCTAGTAGTTGAGTTCGTAATTTCCTGAGCTTTGGTGAGTCCTCATGCTTCGAGGACGGATTTATTATTTTGGTTTCTTTCCTGTATTTCTCTTTGGACATGATGTATGGGCTAGGCCCAATTTCATTCTATTATATTAGATGGCTATGATGAAACTTGAGTTTAGAGTTCCGCTTTTCGTTTTATAAAATGTTTTGGACTTTGAACTATTTTACTCTTATTGTTCTATTTCTTATGCTATGAGAGCTAAGTGGCTTGTATGGAGTCCTTCGGATTTCTATACGCCATATTATATCTAGGGGTTACCCCTAGGTCATGATAAACTTGGTAATTAGAGCACAAGGTTTATAATGGTCCTAGGATGTCTCATAAGCCATGTCTAGTAGAGTCTTTTTCATGAGTGTGAAGCGCGCCATATTTCTGAATGAGAGGCTACATGATGATTTGGAAACTCCACTTCTTTCATATCTCTTAAGTCATGCAATAGAGTTTAACTCTATAATGTCTCTCTCCTAATCCTTATCCTATGTTCTTCAGGATATGGAAACCCGATGACCTTATGCTAGAAGGAATGTGAGGGTGAATGCGGAACAAGAAGCTCCTCCCTAAGCTCCTCAAGTTCCGGTCGCTCCTTTTTACCAAGCATGTTTCTAATGCGGAGTTTAGGGCTACTTTTCAAGTGTTGGCTCAAGCGGTGAATGCCCAAGACAATGGGTGGGTTTTGGTTCCCGCAAGCTCAAATGTGAATTCAGCGGCTTCAAGAGTGAGGGAATTCACAAGAATGAACCCTCCGGAGTTTCATGGTTCTAAAGTTGAGGAATATCCTCAAGAATTTATCGATGATGTCTATAAGATTTTGATGATCATGGGAGTTACACCATTGGAAAAGGTGGAGTTGGCCACTTATCAATTGAAAGGTGTCGCTCAAGTGTGGTATAACTAATGGAAAGAAGGGAGACCGGAAGATGCTCTTGATTGGGAGAAGTTTAAGGTCGCGTTTCTTGATAGATTCTTTCCCCTTGAGATGAGGGAAGCTAAAGTGATAGATTTCATTAACCTTCGACAAGGGGGTATGAGTTTGAGGGAATATGCTTTAAAGTTCACTCAATTGTCTAAGTATCCTCCAACAATGGTTGCGGATTCAAGGGCTAAGATGAGTAAGTTTGTGTCGGGGTGTCCGAAATGGTGGTTAAGGAATACCGAACCGCAATGCTCATTCATGACATGGACATATCTCATCTCATGGTACATCCACAACAATTTGAGGAAGAGAAACTCAAGGAAAGGTCTAGGGAGGCAAAAAGGGCAAAGACCGGTGATGGTGATTTCTCTAACACAGGGTCTGATGGACAAGGTCGTCCAAGATTCCGACAAAGGTTTCACGGTCAAGGTTCCTCCAATTCTCCTCCTAAGTTTAACCAAGATAGGGTGTCTAACCCTAAGCATGAAGGAGGAAATAGTGGTGGATCTTCATTGCCTAGGTATAATTGCACTAAGTGTGGAAGTAAGCACGATGATAGGTGTCTAGCCGGAACGGATGATTGTTATGGTTGTGGTAAGAGTGGTCACAAAATGCGGGATTGCCCAATGCTTACGGCTAAGGGAAGAGAGGGAAACAAAGCTACCCCTAATGGTTCGGGTTCCAATGTTCCTAAGCAAAACCGTTTTTATGCTCTTCAGCCTAGAGGTGAACAAGAGAGTTCTCCGGATGTGGTTACCGGTTTGTTGCATGTTTTCCAACTTGATGTATATCCTTTACTTGATCCCGGTGTTACCTTGTCTTTTGTGACGCCAAATGTGGCTATGAGGTCTGATGTGCTCCCTAATGTGTTCTTAGAACCTTTTTCTTGCTCTAATCTTGTTGGTGATTCTGTGGTGGCTTAAAGGGTCTATAAAAAGTGTCCCATTTCCTTGTCCCATAGAGTTACTCTTGTTTACTTGGTAGAGTTTGATATGTTAGACTTTGATGTTATCTTGGGTATGGATTGGCTGCACTCTTGTTATGCTTCAATTGATTGTAAAACTCGTGTAGTCAAGTTTCAGTTCCCGAATGAGCCTATCCTAGAGTAGAAGGGGGCAAATTCTATGCCTAAGGGTCAGTTTGTTTCTTATCTTAAAGCTAGAAAGATGATTTCTAATGGTTGCTTTTACCATCTAGTAAGGGTGAGGGATGTAAATTCCGAAACCCCTTCTCTCGAGTCAGTCCCCGTTGTAAATGAGTTTCTGAAAGTGTTTCTTGATGACTTACCCGCTATTCCTCTCGAGCGGGAAATAGACTTCGGTATTGACCTTCTCCTATATACACAACCTATTTCTATTCCTCCTTGTTGTATGGCTTCGGCAGAACTTAAGGAGTTGAAAGAGCAGTTGAAGGATTTGTTGGATAAGGGTTTCATCCGATCGAGTATCTCTCCATGGGGTGCTCCATCTTTTTTTGTTAGAAAGAAAGATGGGTCGCTTCGTATGTGTATTGATTATCTACAGTTGAACAAGGTGACCATTAGAACAAGTATCCTCTCCCAAGGATAAATGATTTATTTGACCAACTTCAAGGAGCAAGTTATTTCTCTAAGATCGATCTACGATCGGGTTATCACCAATTGAGGGTGAAAGATGATGACATTCCGAAGATGGCTTTTCGTACTCGGTTTGGTCATTATGTATCACGACCCAGGGTACCTCCTAGACGTAACATGGCGTATAGAACCTAGAAGGACTCCATACAAGCCACTTAGTCTTCTAACATAAGCAATAGAACAATAAGAGTAAAAACACATTTTAATATCTAAAATTTTCATAAAAGAAAAGAGGAAGTCTAGACACTAAGTCTCAACATAGCCATCTATTACAATGTTTCGAATGAAATAGGGCTTAGCCCATAAAACATACCAAAAAAGGGAAATACATGAATCAAAACTACAACATAGGAAAACGTCATCCCCAACCATGAGGACACATCAATAAGCTCGGAAGATACTCAAGTTCAAGCTCTAGCCACTAGAATGATCACCTCGAGAACCAGACCCTACACTTGGGGAAAATGTAGGAAAAGTAGGTGTTAGTATAAAAATGCACTAAGTATGATAGCCATGCATGAAAACATTGAAAACATGCAAAAAGGGACATTTCATTTGAAAGCATGCAATTTACTAAGTTAAACATGATATAAGAGCTTAGAAATACCAAGTCATAAAACATAGCCAACATAGTCAACATAGTCATCATCATCTTTCAAGCCCTTGAAACTCATATACAAAGCTTATTGAGTAACCATAGTTCATAATTCATATTCTTGTACTTAATGTAGGAATAAGCCTCAACCGACATGAGACCATGTGAGTTATAACATGATCCCCCGGTGTTACCCACACCGAAAAGGGGTGTCCTACTTACCTAAGGTAAAACCATAACTTTAGCTTAGGTGGATCCATTAGCTAAATAACCTATGGGGGCACATAGTTTATGGGATAAGGAGAATGCTAATAGAAAGTCGGTCTCGACTATCGTGAGGGCTTCCATCCCAAGAGATTGCTTCTAGAAACCCGACCTCTACTAACATGAGGGCTCCCATCTCATATCAATATCCACTAGGTGCTAAGCATTAATTTCCATGGAGTACTTATTAAGTCTTCACTTAACTCATATACATGAAAGAATGTTTTGACACTCAATCCATACTTAATTCATAAGATATCTCTTAGATCATGCGGTAGAATAACCTTTCACCATCCATGTCTACATACAAGTTTTAGATTCAATTAGGTAAGAAAGCCTTTCAAGCTTAGAATCTTCAGTATGTAAGAAAACCTTTCACATCATATCATATTCATGAATAGGTGTGTATATGAGAATATCCTTTCAACAACACAACAACTACATCATAATCAGAGACACTTCACTCTCAAAGTGTTATAAAAGCATTTACATAGATTTCATAAAAACATGCATAATTCTCATACTTTGCCTTTCAAGGTTCAAAGCTCACTTCCAATCAACACATCTAGAATTTAAACATTAGACATGGATATCATCATAATTTAAGTCACTCAATCACTACATGCATAATTTCATAACATTATTCTTTCATCAACAAAGACCCACATCACAAGATCACAATTGAGAAATATGGGGATTTCATGGGTTCTTGGGGATAAATCATAAAAACCATAGGAAATCATCAATTCAGGCTTAATATAACATAATTCAATCATTAGAATCAAGTTTGAAGGAACCCATGACTTTGGAATCAAACCCTAACATTTGGGGATTTCTATCTTTTGAAATTGGGATTTTGAAGGGACTCCATGGATAAAGGCTATCCATGGATGAAAGCTATCATACCTTAACAACAAAGCCCAATGAATTTGATGTGAAAAACCATGCCTCTTGAACCCTAGCTCCAACTTCCTTCTTCTTCTTCTTCTTCTTCTTCTTCTACAAGTTCTAGAGAGAGAATATTTGGAGAGGATGAACTTTGGGAATTTCTTTGGGTTTAGGAAATAATGAGTTGAATGGGTAGCATTTTGGGTTAAAATGACTTATATATAGACTCTAAGTTAAGACAAAAATGACCTAACTTAAGGTGGACCAAAACCGGAAAAGACCCAAAATACCCTTCATTTAAGTAGGCTGCCCAGGCCTCATGTGGGGTCCCACGAGCCGTAGACATGACCACGAGCCGTGGTCCCCTTCGTGGACTTGAGGCAGTGGCTAGGAAACATGTGCCTTTAGCCCACAAGCCTAAGGCACCTTCACGGAGGGCTCCACGAGTCGTGGTGCTTGCCACAAGTCATGGTCCCTCTCGTGGGCCTTGAGGAAGTGGCTTGCCATCTCCTTTCCACCCTCACACACCCAACTCCCCTCGACGAGCCTTCCCACGAGCCGTGGTCATCACCACGAGCCGTGAAGTGGCTCGTGAAGAGGAAATCATTTTGGGCAGTTTTTGGGAGGCTACTGCCTAGCCCACCAAGGGTCGTGGTCTTGACCACGAGCCGTGGTGGTGCGCGTGGTAGGTGGGGCAGTGCCTACTCCAAGGTAGGCTGCCCTAGCCCACTTCCTTGGCCCTTGCCCTTCTTCCTTGACGTTAACCCTCACGTTTAGCTCTAGTTTAGCCTACTAATTTCTGGGGTGTTACAATATCTCCCCCTTGAGAACATTCTTCCTTGAATGACGATCTAGACACCTTACGAAAGTAAAGACTCAAGACTAGCAGCCAATCATGCATGCATAATCAAAATAATGCACAATTTAAAGGAGGAAACATCAACTCCAACTCAAACATACTCAATGCATCACAAGGAAGTAGGAGCTACATCTAACAACCCATTATGAATGAAATCTCAACATTTCTCATGTTCATAGGAGGAATTACCCTCTCCAAACTAAAAACATGTTCAACACAATCTCATGGAGCCTTTATGCAAATTACTCTCAAAAAGCGCAATTAAAGGATGTTCAATAATTCATCTCATGAAGAATATAGGCAACTCTTACTCAATGCACAACAACATGAGGAAAATCAATCATAAAAACTCATTTTCTTGCTAAACATAAATTTCTCAAGAACATGTATAATCATAGGGAAATCATGGAAAAACTCACATAACACACATGACTCCCAAAACAAGGAAAACTCAAGAGGAACTACTTACCTCAAGCTAGAATAGGAGTAGAAGGAAAAAGATTAGGATAACGGGACTTCATATCGGCCTCGGCCTCCCAAGTAGCAACCTCAACTAGCTGATTCCTCCACAAAACCTTCACGGAAGCTACTTCCTTGTTTCTCAACCTCTTAACTTGCTGGTCTAGAATTTCCACCGAAACTTCCTCATATGAAAGACTTTCATCAACCACCAACCCTTCTAAGGGGATTATGGATTCTGGATCTCCAACACATTTATTGCGCATAGAAACATGAAACACCGGATGCACCGAGGCCAACTCACTTGGCAAATCTAACTCATAGTCATTTTTATCAATGGACCTCAAAATTTGGTATGGGCCTACATACCGGGGACTAAGTTTCCCCTTCTTGCAAAATCTCATGACACCCTTCATGGGTGAGAATTTCAAATAGACCCAATCGTTAACCTCAAATTCTAGATCCCTCCTCCTCACATCGGCATACGACTTTTTCTGGCTTTGAGCCGTTCTCAATCTCTCTCTAATGAGTTGGACTTTCTCAATGTCCTCTAGAACCAATTTGGGACCTATCAAAGGCATTTCCTCCACCTCGAACCAACCTATAGGAGATCTACACATCCTACCATACAAGGCCACAAATGGAGCCATATGAATACTTGAGTGATAGCTATTATTTTAGGCAAACTCTACCAATGGCAAATGATCATCCCAATTACCCTTAAAGTCAATCACACAAGCCCTTAACATATCTTCCAAAGTTTGGATGGTGCGCTCCGCTTGCCCATCGATTTGGGGATGAAAAGTCGAGCTAAGCTTAACCTTGGTGCCTAGACCCTTTTGGAAAGACCTCCAAAAGTGAGAAGTGAATTGAGGGCCACGATCGGAAATAATGGATAAAGGCACTCCATGCAACTTCACAATTTCTCTTATGTATAACTTGGCATAGTACTCCACCGAAAAGGAAACCTTGATGAGAATAAAGTCAGCCAATTTTTCATCCGATCTACAATAACCCAAATAGAGTCATGTTGTCGCCGGGTGCGGGGCTAACCCACAATAAAGTCCATATTTATATCTTCCCACTTCCAAGTGGGAATACCTATATCTTGGGATAAGCCTCCCAGTCTTTGATGCTCAACCTTAACTTGTAGATAATTAGGACACTTAGCCTCAAACTCCGCGATATCTTTCTTCATCCAATTCCACCAATAGACCTCCCGCAAATCACGGTACATCTTGGTGGCTCCCGGGTGAATAGAATACCGAGAACTATGAGCTTCCGACAAGATTAGCTCTCTCAAGTCATCAACATTAGGAACGCATAAACGGCCTTGGTATCTAAGTACACCATCTCCACCTTGGGAGAAAGCCTCAACGGATTTCTTAAGTACCGCCTCTTTCAATTCAACCAAAATAAGATCAAGACCTTGCTTATATTTCACATCCTCCACAAAAGATGATTCGGACCAATTATGAACCATGATACCGCCCTTGGTGGAATCCACTAATTGAACACCTAACCGGGCCAACCTATGAACATCCCAAGCCAACTCTTTCTTATCATTATCTACATGAGCAACACTTCCCATAGGCAACCTACTAAGAGCATCCGCTACCACATTAGCCTTGCCGGGGTGATAAAGAATACTCATATCATAATCCTTTAATAATTCAAGCTACCTTCTTTCGTGAAGATTCAAATCCTTTTGACTAAACACATATTGTAAACTCTTGTGATCGGTAAACACATCAACATGCACCCCATATAGATAATGCCTCCAAATCTTTAAGGCAAAAATAACCGCCTCTAATTCAAGGTCATGGGTAGGATAATTCTTCTCATGGACTTTAAGTTGCCTTGAAGCATAGGCAATCACCTTACAATTTTGCATAAGTACACAACCCAACCCAACTCTAGAGGCATCACAATACACCACAAAACCATCCGTACCTTCCGGTAAGGTCAACACCGGAGCGGAAGTAAGTCTATCTTTCAACTCTTGGAAACTTTTCTCACAAGCTTCCGACCAAATGAACTTAGCCTTCTTTGGAGTCAAAGCCGTCATCGGAGAGGCAATGGAAGAAAAACCCTCAACAAATCTTCTATAATAACCGGCCAAACCCAAAAAGCTTCTAATGTCCGAAGGAGTTAGAGGCCTTGGCAACCTCTTGACTGCATCCGTCTTCTTAGGATCCACCTTTATACCCCTACTTGACACAATATGACCAAGGAATACTACGGAAATTAATTAAAATTCACACTTACTAAACTTTGCGAAAAGTTGATGGTCCTTAAGAACTTGCAATACAGTTCTCAAATGGTCAACATGTTCATTCTCACTCCTCGAATAGATCAAAATGTCATCAATGAACACAATCACAAACATATCAAGGTATTGTTTAAACACTCTATTCATCAAGTCCATAAACGCCACCGGAGCATTAGTCAACCCAAACGACATAACCAAAAACTCATAATGACCATACCGAATTCTAAAATCCTTCTTTGGAATATCTTCACCCCTCACCCTTAATTGGTGATAACTCGACCTAAGGTCAATTTTCAAGAAATAACTTGCCTATTGTAATTGATCAAATAAATAATCTATCCTTGGAAGAGGATACTTGTTCTTAATGATCACTTTGTTCAACTGACGATAATCGATGAAAATACGAAGAGACTCATCTTTCATTCTAACAAACAACATTGGAGCACCCCATCGAGATATACTTGGTCAGATGAAGCCCTTATCCAACAAGTCCTTCAACTGTTCTTTCAACTCTTTTAACTCAACCAGGGACATTCTATAAGGAGGGATTGAGATAGGTTGTGTATCTGGGAGAAGGTCAATACCGAAGTCTATTTCCCGCTCGGGAGAAATACCGGGTAGATCATCTGGGAACACTTTCGGAAACTCGTTTACAACAGGGACCGACTCAAGAGTAGGGGTTTTAGAATCTACATCCCTTACCCTAACAAGATGGTAAATGCAACGCTTGGAGATCATATTTCTATATTTCAAACTTGAGACAAACTGACCCTTTGGCATAGAATTTCCCCCCCTTCAACTCAAGGACAGGCTCATTCGGGAACTGAAACTTGACTACTCGAGTTCTATAATAAATCGACGCATAACAAGAGTGCAACCAATCCATAGTAAGTATAACATCAAAATATAGCATGTCAAGCTCTACCAAATAAATAAGAATAACTCTATGGGATAGGGAAACGGGGCATCTTCTATAAACCCTCTTAGCCACCACAGAATCACCAATAGGAGTAAAGACAGGAAAAGGTTCTAACAACACATCAGGGAGCATATCAAATCTCATTGCCACATATGGCGTTACAAAAGACAAAGTAGCAACGGGGTCTAACAAGGCATACACATCTATATGGAAAACTTTTAACATACCGGTGACCACGTCCAGAGAATTCTCTTGTTAACCTCAGTTTTGGAGAGCATAGAAGCGGTTTTGCTTGGGAGCATTGAAGTTTGAACCGTTAGGAGGACTTGCTTGCCCTCTCTTCCTTGAACCTTAAGAATCAGACAATCTCTCATTTTGTGACCACTCTTTCCATAACAATAGCAGCCATCTGTGCTGACTAGGCACTTACCATCATGCTTCCTTCCACACTCCACACAAGTAGTCCTAGGCATATAAGATCCACTACCATTACCTCCTTGAGGTTTGGGGTTGGACACCCTATCTTTGTTGACCCTTGGAGGGGCGTTAGAGGAACCTTGGTTGGAAAATCTTTATCTAAACCTTGGTTGACCTTGTCCATCGAATCTAGTATTGGAGAAGTTCCCATCACCGGTCCTAGCTCTTTTCACCTCCCTATTCTTTTCTTTAAGTTTATCTTCCTCCATTTGTTGGGAATGCACCATGAGACATGAAATATCCATATCTGGGACAAGCATTTCCGTACGACATTCTTTTACTACCATGTCGGACACTTCCATCACAAACTTATTTATCTTAGCCCTCGAATCTGCCACTATAGTTGGAGCATACTTGGATAGTTGGGTGAACTTTAGAGCATACTCTTTCACACTCATACCTCCTTGACGAAGGTTAATGAACTCTTGCATCTTTGCTTCCCTCAACTCTAGGGGAAAGAACCTATCAAGAAACACCAATTTGAACACTTCCCACTCTACGGGACCCGCTCCTGCCGGCCTCCCATCCTTCCATTGATTATACCACACTTGAGCAACACCTTTAAATTGGTAAGCGGCTAACTCCGCCCTCTCTACCGAAGTTACTCCCATAATAGCAAGTACCTTATAGTCCTCATCGATAAATTCTTGAGGATCTTCCTCAACTTTGGAGCCATAAAATTCCAGAGGGATCACCTCTCTATTGTCTTAAGCCGTCACGGCTTGAGCCAAAACTTGAAAATCCGCCCTAAACTCCGCATTTGTAACATTCTCGGCTAAAGGATCAACTAGAGCTTGAGGAGCTTGAGGAGGAGCTCCTTCATTCACATAGTCTTCCTTATTCCTTCTAGCGAAAGCCCTTCGGGTAGTCATATCTTGTAGACCAATGGATAAGGATTAGGAGAAAGACCTTATAGAGTTAAACTCTATCGCACGACTTAAGAGTAATGAAAGAAGTGGAATTTCCTTAGCATCTGGTAGCTTCTGATTCATAAATGTGGCGCGCTTCACACTAGTGAACAAGACTCTACTAGACGTGGCTTATGAGACATAATCCTAAGAACATTCTAAACCTTGTTCTCTGATTACCAAGTTTGTCACGACCCAGGGGTACCCCCTAGACGTAACATGGCGTATAGAACCCCGAAGGACTCCATACAAGTCATTTAGTCTTCGTAACATCAGCAAGAAAACAATAAGAGCAAAAACACATTTCAATGTCTAAAATTTTAATAAAAGAAAAGTGGAAGTCTAGACACTAAGTCACAACAAAGCCATCTATTACAATGTTTCGAATGAAATAGGGCTTAGCCCATAAAACATACCCAAAAAAGGGAAATACATTAATTGAAACTACAACATAGGAAAACGCCATCCCCAACCATGAGGACTCATCAATAAGCTCGGAAGATACTCAAGTTCAAGCTCTAGCCACTAGAATGATCACCTCGAGAACCGGATCCTAAACTTGGGGAAAATGTAGGAAAAGTAGGTGTTAGTACAAAAATGCAATAAGTATGATAGCCATGCATGAAAACACTGAAAACATGCAAAAAGGGACATTTCATTTGAAAGCATGCAATTTACTAAGTTAAACATGATATAAGAGCTTAGAAATACCAAGTCATAAAACATAGCCAACATAGTCATCATCATCTTTCAAGCCCTTGAAACTCATATACAAAGCTTATTGAGTAACCATAGTTCATAATTCATATTCTTGTTCTTAATGTGGGAATATGCCTCAAGCGACATGAGACCATGTGAGCTATAACATGATCCCCCGGTGTTACCCACACCGAAAAGGGGTGTCCTACTTGCCTAAGGTAAAACCATAACTTTAGCTTAGGTGGATCCGTTAGCTAAATAACCTATGGGGGCACATAGTTTATGGGATAAGGAGAATGCTAATAGAAAGTCGGTCTCGACTATCGTGAGGGCTTCCATCCCAAGAGATTGCTTCAAGAAACCCGGCCTCTACTAACATGAGGGCTCCCATCTCATATCAATATCCACTCGGTGCTAAGCATTAATTCCCACGGAGTACTTATTAAGTCTTCACTTAACTCATATTCATGGAAGAATGTTTTGACACTCAATCCATACTTAATTCATAAGATAGCTCTTAGATCATGCGGTAGAATAACCTTTCACCGTCCATGTCTACATACAAGTTTTAGATTCAATTAGGTGAGAAAGCCTTTCAACCTTAGAATCTTCATTATGTGAGAAAACCTTTCACATCATATTATATTCATGTATAGGTGTGTATATGATAATATCATTTCAACAACACAACAACTACATCATAATCATAGACACTTCACTCTCAAAGTGTTCTTAAAGCATTTACATAGATTTCATAAAAACATGCATAATTCTCATACTTTGCCCTTTTAAGGTTCAAAGCTCACTTCCAATCAACACATATAGAATTAAAACATTATACATAGATATCATCATAAATCAAGTAACCCAATCATTACATGCATAATTGCATAACATTCTTCTTTCATCAACATAGACCCACATCACAAGATCACAATTGAGAAATATGAGGATTTCATGGGTTCTTCGGGATACATCATAAAAACCATAGAAAATCATCAATTAATTCTTAATATAACATAATTGAATCATTAGAATTAAGTTTGAAGGGAACTCATGACTTTGGAATCAAACCCTAACATTTGGGGATTTCTATCTTTTGAAATTGGGATTTTGAAGGGACTCCATAGATGAAGGCTATGCATGGATGGAAGCTACCATACCTTAAAAACAAATCTCAATGAATTTGATGTGAAGAACCTTGCCTCTTGAACCCTAGCTCCAACTTCCTTCTTCTTCTTCTTCAAGTTCTAGAGAGAGAATATTTGGAGAGGATGAACTTTGGGAATTTATTTGGGTTTAGGAAATAATAAGTTGAATGGATATAATTTTGGGTTAAAATGACTTATATTGTGACCCTAAGTTAAGGAAAATCTACCTCACTTAAGTTGGACCAAAACTGGAAAAGACCCAAAACACCCTTCATTTAATTAGGCTGCCCAGGCCTCACGTAGGGTCCCACGAGCTGTGGTCATGACCACGAGCCGTGGTCCCCTTAGTGGACTTGAGGCAGTGGCTAGGCAACATGTGCCTTTAGCCCACAAGCCTAAGGCACCTTCACGAAGGGCGCCACGAGCCTTGGTGCTTTCCACGAGTTGTGGTCCCTCTCATGGGCCTTGAGGTAGTGGCTTTCCATCTCCTTTCCACCCTCACACACCCGACTTCCCTCCACGAGCCTTCTCACGAGCCGTGGTCATCACCACAAGCCGTGAAGTGGCTCGTGAATAGGAGTTCATTTTGGGAAGCTTTGGGGAGGCTACTGCCTAGCCCACCACGAGCCCCACCAAGGGCCTTGGTCTTTACAACGAGCCGTGGTGGTGGGCGTGGTAGGTGGTGCAGTGCCCACTCCAAGGTAGCCAGCCCTAACCCATTTTCTTGGCCCTTGCCCTTCTTCCTTGACGTTAACCCTCACGTTTAGCTCTAGTTTAGCCTACTAATTTTTGGGGTGTTACATTATGAGTTTCTAGTAATGTCATTTGGGTTGACTAACGCTCCGGTGGTGTTTATGTATTTGATGAATAGGGTGTTTAGGAAATACCTTGATATGTTTGTGATTGTGTTTATCGTTGATATTTTGATCTATTCGAGAAGTGAGAATAAGCATATTGATCATTTGAGGATCGTATTGCAAATCCTTAAGGACCAACAATTTTTTTCAAAGTTTATCAAATGTGAATTTTGGTGAAGGTCTATAGCCTTTCTTTGTCATTTTGTTTCAAGCAAGGGTATTGAGGTAGATCCGAAGAAGACGGATGCGGTCAAGAGTTGGCCTAGACCTCTAACTCCTTAGGATATTAGAAGCTTTTTGGGTTTGGCCGGTTACTATAGAAGGTTTGTTGAGGGTTTCTCTTCAATTGCCTCTCATTTGATGGCTTTGACTCAAAAGAAGGCTAAGTTCATATAATCAGAAGCGTGTGAGAAGAGTTTTCAAGAGTTGACGGATAGACTTACTTCCACTCTGGTATTGACCTTAACGGAAGGAACGGATGGTTTTGTGTTTTATTATGAAGCCTCGAGAATTGGGCTAGGGTGTGTGCTAATGCAAAATGGGAAAGTTATTGCCTATGCCTCAAGGAAAATTAAAATCCATAAGAAGAATTGTCCTACTCACGACCTTGAGTTAGCAGCGGTCAGTTTTGCTTTAAAGATATGGAGACACTATTTGTACAGAATTCATGTTGATGTGTTTACCGACCATAAGAGTTAGCAATATGTGTTTAATCAAAAGGATTTGAATCTTCGCCAAAGAAGGTGTCTTGAGTTATTGAAAGATTATGACACGAGTTTCCTTTATCACCCCGGTAAAGCTAATATGGTAGGGGATGCTCTTAGTCGATTATCTCTGGGTAGTGTTGCTCATCTTGAATAAGAAAAGCAAGAGTTGGTTCTAGATGTGCATAGATTAGCTGGATTAGGTGTTCAACTAGTGGACTCTACCAAAGGTGGTGTTATGGTTCACAATGGTTCCGAATCGTCTTTTGTGATGCATGTGAAAGACAAGGAAAGTCTTGATCAAATTTTGGTAGAACTGAAGGAGGCGGTGCTTAAGAAATCAGTTGAGGCTTTCTCCCAAGATATTAACATTCCTACTTGGAAGTGGGAAGACTTGAATATGGACTTTATTGTTGGTTTGCCTCGCACCCGGTGACAACATGACTCTATTTCGGTTATAGTAGATCGAATGACGAAATCAGCTCATTTCCTTTCCGTCAAGGTTTCCTATTCGACGGAGGACTATGCCAAGATGTACTTAAGAGAAATGGTAAGGCTACATGGAGTTCCTTTCTCCATTATTTTCGATCGTGGTACCCAATTCACTTCTCACTTTTGGAAGTCATTCCAAAAGGGGCTTGGCACTAAGGTTAAGCTTAGCACGGCTTTTCATCCCCAAATCGATGGACAAGCGGAGCGTATTGTCTAGACTTTGGAAGATATTTTAAGGGCTTGTGTGATTAAATTTAAAGGTAATTGGGATGACCATTTTCCATTAATTGAGTTTTCCTATAATAATAGCTATCACTCGAGTATCGATATAGCTCCATTTGAGGCCTTATACGGTAGGAGGTGTAGATCTCCCATAGGTTGGTTTGAGGTGGATGAAGTAGCCCTAATAGGTCCCGAATTGGTTCATGAGCCCATTGAGAAAGTTCGACTCATTAGAGAGAGCTTGAGAACGGATCAAAGTCGGCAAAAGTCTTATGCCGATGTGAGGAGAAGGGATCTAGAGTTGAGGTTAATGATTGGGTTTACTTGAAAATATCACCCATGAAGTGTGTCATAAGGTTTGGTAAGAAAGGGAAGCTTAGTCCCCGGTATCTCGGCCCATATCATATTTTGAGGCATATGGGTAAGGTTGCTTATGAGTTAGATTTTTTAAATGAGTTGGCAACCGTGCATCCCATTTTCCATGTCTCTATGCTTAAAAAGTGTGTTGGAGATCCGACATACATAGTTTTCCTAGAAGGGTTAGGATTTGATGAGAACCTTTCATATGAGGAAGTTCCGGTTGAGATTCTAGACCGGCAAGTCAAGAGATTCAGATCAATTAGTTGAGGCTGCTACTTGGGAGGCCGAGGACGATATGAAGTCCTGATATCCTCATCTCTTTCCTTTTACTCCTATTGTAGCTTGAGGTAAAGAGTTTCTCTTGAGTTGTTCTTGTTTTGGGAGTCATGTGTTTTTTTATGTGTTTTCCCTGATTTCCTTATGATTATGCATGTTCATGAAAACTTGTGTGTTAAAATAAAATGAGTTTATATGATTGATTTACCTTGTGTTGTTGTGCATTGAGTATGAGTTTCCTATTGACTTCATAAATGAATTGATGAACATGCTTTAGATATGCATTTTGAGAGTGAAATGCATATGGGCTCCATGAGATTGTGTTGAGCTTGCTTTTAGCTTGGAGAAGGTAGTTCCTCCTTGAGAATGAGTAATGTTGAAATTTCATGCATATTGGGTTGCTAGATGTAGTTCCTATTTCCTTATGTTGCATTTGAGTTTGGAGTTGATGTTTCCTCCTTATTTATGTGCATTGCATGCATGATGGGCTGATAGAGTTAGTTTCACCCCTTTTATGATGTTTAGAGGACTTCCTAGCTTGGAGTCTATAGTTCCTCCTTGGTTGTATGCATTGCATTGTAGCTTGGGTTGTTAGTTCCTCTCCTACTCTTTTTGAACCAGTTTAAATCTCATTCGAGGACAAATGGTCACAAGGGGGAGATATTGTAACACCCCATATTCAAAAGACCAAAATAGCAGCTTTCCAGATGTTGCAGGTGTCGAACCACGCCGACCACCCACGACCCGTGGAATGGACCACCATTGAAGGCTAGCATTTGGAGTCAAGGTATGATAGTTTTCATCCATGGAGTTCCTGAATCTCTCTATATCAAAAGCCCCAGTTGAGTTAGGGTTTTAATCAATTATCATGGGTTCTCTTTAATATTGATTTAAATTATTGAATTATGATCTTATATGCATGAATTAATGAATTGAAATACCTTTACAATGAATTCCCCTATGAACCCATGTGATCCCTATGTTTTCAAGTTATGAACTATAAGTTGAAGGATTTTGATCTTCAAGGAAGAGTTTTATGAGATTGAGCATGTATTACAAGTTTTACATGAATTTATGATAAAATCCATATCTAACCCATGTTTTCTAAGATTTGATGATTGAAATTGGGTGTTTTACCTCAAGGAGGTGAATTACAGACTTGGGCATTGTTTTATGAAATCTATGCAAATATTTTAAGGGTGCTTGGAGAGTAAAGTACCAATAATGATGATGTTGTGTTGTGAAAGGCTATTCTCACTAAAAACACATACTAGCATGATGTGAAAGGTTTTCTCACATAGAAAGGATTCTTAGGTTGAAAGGCTTTCTCACCTGATTGAATCAAAGACTACGAGCTATCTTAATGAAACTAGCTTGAATTGGTAAGCCAAGGGCACCTTTTCATTAGTAATGAATTCAAGTAAAAAATGACTATTCCGTGGGAATTTATGCTTAGCACCGAGTGGATATTGTTAGTGAGATGGAAGCTCTCCCGTAATAGAGGCCCGGTTTCCAAAGTAATCTCATGAGATGGAAGTTCCCCCGTTAGTAGAGGCCGGGTTTCTAGTAGCAATCTCCTTATCCCATAACTATGTGCCCACATAGGTTGATTAGCTACTGAACAAACTTAAACTAGAAGTTCAAGGTTCTACCTTCGACAAGTAAGACATCCCTTTTCGGTGTGGGGTAGACACCGGATTTATATGTCATAGCTCACATGGTCTAAATGTCGGTTAAGGATATTTCCCTACAACTAATAATGAACTAAGGTTACTCAAGGAGTATCACATATGAGTTCAAAGCTTTTAATGAAGAAGTTAGATTGCATTGACTATGATTTATGACTTATGTTTTATAACTCTTTCATATTATGTTTAAGCTTGGTCAATTGCATGTCTTGAAATGAAATGTCTCTTTTTAAAATTCTTTAAATGTATATGCATGGCTATCATACTTGGTACATTGTTTTTTACTAACGCATAATCTTGCCTACATTTTTGCCAAATGTAGGGTCCGACAGACAGGTTTCCGAGTCTCGTGGCTAGTAGTTGAGTTCGTGATTTCCTGAGCTTTGGTGAGTCCTCATGCTTCGAGGATGGACTTTATTGTTTAGTTTTTCTCTTTTATTTCTCTTTGGACATGATGTATGGGCTAGGCCCAATTTTATTCTATTGTATTAGATGGCTATGATGAGACTTGAGTTTAGACTTCCGCTTTTTGTTTTATAAAATGTTTTGGACTTTGAACTGTTTTACTATTATTGTTCTATTTCTTATGTTATGAGAGCTAAGTGGCTTGTATGGAGTCCTTCGGGGTTCTATACGCCATGTTACATCTAGGTGGTACCCCTCGCTCGTGATAGTAAATCAAGATACCATCAATGAACACAATCACAAATATATCAATGTATTTTCTAAACACCCTATTCATCAAATCCATAAAGGCGGCCGGAGCATTAGCCAAGCCAAAGGACATTATCAAAAACTCATAATGAACCTACCGACTTCAAAAAGTCATCTTTGGAATGTCATCTTCTTTTACCCTCAATTGGTGATAGTCCGACCAGAGGTCAATCTTAGAGAAGTAACTTACTCTTTGTAGTTGATCAAACAAATCATCTATCCTTGGAAGAGGATATATGTTCTTAATTGTAACCTTGTTCAATTGTCGGTAGTAAATACACATACAAAATGAACCATCTTTCTTTCGAACAAACAAAACTGGAGCACCCCATCGAGAGATACTCGGTCGGATGAAACCCTTATCCAATAAGTCTTTCAATATCTCTTTTAACTCCTTAACTTCTGTCGGGGCCATATGATAAGGAGGAATAAAGATAGGTTGCGTATCTAGGAGAAGGTCAATACTGAAGTCTATTTCCCTTTCGCGAGGAATACCAAGTAAATCATTGCGAAACACTTTTGGAAACTCATTAACAACGGGGACTGACTCAAGAGTAGGGGTTTCAGAATTCATATCCCTAACCCAAAGAAGATGATATATGCGACTCTTAGAAATCATTTTTCTAGCTTTAAGACACGAGACAAACTGACTATGAGGCATAGAATTTCCCATTTTCCTGTCTAAGATGGGTTCATTTGGAAAATGAAAATTGACTACTTGGGCTCTACAATCAATAGAAGCATAACATGAATGCAGTCAATCCATACTAAGAATAACATTTAAATATAATATATCAAGCTCTACAAGATCAACATGAGTGACTCTATGGGATAAGGAGATAGGACATTCTATGTACACTCTCTTAGCCACAATCGATTCACTAATAGGAGTAGATACATAAAAAGGGTCTTAAAACACATCCGGAATAATATCAAACCTCAGGGCCACATATGGCATCACAAAAGACAAGGTAGCACCAAGATCAAGGAAAGCATAAACATCAAGATGTAAAACATTCAACATACCGGTAACCACATCGGTAGAACCCTCTAGCTCATGATGAGTTTGAAGTGCATAAAATTTATTTTGCTTTCGACTCCTAATAGAACCTGACAAGGGTAAATTTCAGCCTGTCGATGATTATCTCCTTATCGCCTGTTCCGTCTTTCCACAACCAAAACATAAATTAGAACCGGCTAGGATTTTACCCTCATGCTTTCTTCCTCACCTAGCACAAGTAGACAATGAAGGCCCACCACCATTTTCTCCTTGAAGTTTAGGGTTAGACACCCTATCTTTGTTGAATTTAAGAGTTGGAGCATTGGAGGAACCTTGATCGAAAAGACTTTGTCAAAACATAGAACGACTATATCCATTGGACCTTGTATGTGAAAAGTCACCATCCCCGATCTCGGCCCTCTTTGCCTCCCAAGACTTTTCCTTATGTTTATCCTCTTCTATTTGTTGAGAGTGAACCATTAGGTGATAAATGTCCATATCATTGATGAGCATGGATGTACGATGTTCTTTAACCACCATTTCAGACACTCCTGAAACAAACTTACTCATCCTCGCCCTAGGATCGACAACCATAGAAGGAGCATATAGAGACAATTGTGTGAACTTCAAAGCTTACTCCTTGACACTCATGTTTCTTTGACAAACTTTAATGAATTCAAGTACCTTTTCCTCCCTAATCTCAAGGGGAAAGAACCTATCTAGGAAAGAAACCTTAATCTTTTACCAATCGAAAGTACCCACATCAACCACCCTCTCTTCCTTCAATTGGTTGAACCACACTTAAGCAACACTCTTAAGTTGATATGCATCAAATTTTGCCTTCTCCATAAGTTTCACTCCCATGATTATCAACACCTTATACACCTCATCAATGAACTCTTGAGGATCCTCTTCGACCATAGAACCATGAAATTGCGAAGGATTCATTCTGATGAAGTCCCTCACATCCGTACCCAAGTTTGGTTTCACGGTGACCACCGACTTCCTATTGTCCTGAGCCGTCATGGATTGAGCCAACACTTGAATAGCATCCCTCAACTCTGCATTAGTAACTTGCTCGGCCAAAGGGTTGACATAAACTTGATGAGCTTGAGGAGCTTCTTGTACCACATTCTCTCCTGCATTCCTTCTAGAATAATCCCTTCGAGTGGCCATATCGTGAAAAGCATCGGATAAGGATTAAGAGTGAGACATATAGAGTTAATCTCTATTGCGTGACTTTAGAATGATGAAAGAAGTGGAATTTCCTAAAGATCTTATAACTTCTCATTCATAAATGTGGCGCGCTTCACACTCATCCACAAGACTCTACTCGACGTGTTTTATGAGATATCCTAGAACCTTTCTAAACCTTGTACTCTGATATAAAGTTTGTTACGACCCAAAGTACACTCTAGACGTACCATGACGTATAAGACCCCGAGAGTTCCTTCACAATCCACTTTGGATACATCATACAAGATATTATAAAAATGAGGGTTTAAAGGTTGCATTTGATATAAAAGAGTTTGACAAAAAATAGTGGAAGTATAACATATGTCTTAAAGCCATCTATTACATCAAAGGAGTTATTGGGACGTAACCCATGCATCACATACAACATCTGAAATGAAAAGAGATGTAAGAAATAAAAGAGTCACGGTCCTCTGTACATGAGGGCTCATCAATCTTCAATGTCTATAAGGTATTAGTAGCCACGAGTATGGGAGGTAGGATCATTGGACCCTACATTACTGAAACAATGTAGTCACAAGTATGCTTTAGTACATGGAATGTACCAAGTATGATATCAATATCTAAGTGTTATGAACTCATGCTAAAAGGACTTTACATGACATGCAATGACCAAGCTAAATAATAAAATAACATGTTAGAAATAATAAGTCATAACCATGGTCAATACAAGCTAAACACCTTTAAAAACATTTGAGATACTTTTAAAAATTAATTTTAGTTCATTATTGTGGGAGATTTACCGTTAACCGACAGAGACCATGTGAGCTATAACATGGAATTCGATGTCTATCCCACACCGAAAAGAGATGTCCTTATTTGCCAAGGTAAGAACCATGAACTTTTAGCTTAGGTTGATCCACTAGCTAATGTTTATCTAACAAAAACCTATGGTGGAACATAGTTATGGGACGTGGGTAATCAACGCATGTACACTAGGTGCGAAGCATAAATACCATTAAATAGTCATTAATCTTAACTTGTCTTATTATATATGGAAAGACATAATTAAGTAGCCAATCCAAGCTAGAGTTCATTAGAATAGCTCCATAATCTTGATTCAACTTACGTGAGAAAACCTTTCAACCTTATGAATCATTTATGTGAGAAAACTATTTAATATTCATGTTTTGAGTAGTATGTGAGAAATCCTTTCACAACAACAACAACATCTATGCTTTACTATCAAAGGAACCTTAAATTATTTTCATCAATTTCATAAAGAAACATGCATATCTTCATAAATTCATTTTCATAATTCAAAAGCTTCATCATATGATCAAAATGTAGAAATGATGGATCATGCATGGTTTCAAGTGAATTCAACTTAAAAACATGTAATTATTTCAATTCATACATAAAAAGACCTAAAGCGGTCAATTGGATCATAATGGAAAAGAATTCATGAGATTAAATAAAACCCTAATTTCAATGGGAGATTCTAACTTTTAAAATTGGTGAATTTGGGAACCCCATGGAGGAAAGGACTCCATAGGTGAATACTATCACACCTTGATGACAAAAGCCCACAATCAATGGTGAATTTGGAGACTTGATTCTAAAACCCTAGAATTCTTCTTCAAGCTTTAGAGAGAGAAATTTTGGGGAAGAACTTGGAGGGATTTGGAGAAATTTGAAGAATGATTTAGAGTAGTTGATAACGCTCAACTACACTTTATCCAATACTAAGTGTAGGCGATCACAATCTAGTATAAACCCAACGAAGAGTTGGGGTCGATCCCATGGGGAGTGATACGGTAGAGAATTCAATTACGAAGTGAAAAATATGTTCTAATCGATTGTAGGAATAGAAGTTATCGAAACCATTGAAGTAAATCAAAGGGATTGACAACAAGTGTCGAATGGGCGGATAAGGTTTGTCAATTAACAAGTATGAAAAACAGGGGAGTAATCAAGTAGAAAGGGATACTTGGGGATGTGATCGATTAATTACCAATTTTGCTATTTCGGTGATGACTAATTATCAAAAGTCGTTGAATCTTAGTGGGTAGGCTAGGCTTTAGATGTAATAGCCATCTCTCGATCAACCATCACGAATCAAGTGATTTCTCTTGAACCTCAACAAGCATCATACTATAAACAATCCAAAACCTCAATTTATCTACTCTCTCGAGCTAGATAGGTAGGACCGAATCAAGATTCACTCTCTCAAGCTGAACTCATAACAACTCAATCACTATAATCATTAATTGATAATCTCAATTCTAAAACCTTTTTCTCAAGCAAACAATAGAATACTAGACTAGAACTGCATTTGCAACTACAATTCATAAGTTAAAACTCAATACCAATCGAACCCACTTCAAAACAATAATTAAATTAGTAATTACTAACATCTATATGCTAATTAAGACAATTAATCACATATCGCACCCCCAAGAATGGGGGTTTTAGCCACACATCATAAAATGAAATAAATTAATACCAACTACATTATTCATAAGTTGGGTAGTAATATCCGAATCTTTAGAATGCTCCAATTTAGCTTCAAATCCAAAACCCAACGAAAATCTACTAGAAGACTCTTGAAAACTAAGAAAAACAATCACTACAACAAATATGATATTTAGCTATGAAATTATCAGCTACAACACAAAATTCGTCACTAATTATTCATTTTTTGTGACAAAAGTACATTTCGTGGTTAAATATACTAGCCACATATTTTTAGTGACGAAATACAATATTTCGTAGAATTTTTTTTGTCCTCTAACGTTTCCAAGCTTAAAATGAGGTGGCTTCATTTATTGAGTAACATTAACCACAAATTTTAGGTTATCAATGACATTACTTTTTGTCATTAATAATGTACCCAATTTGTGACGAATTAAGTTTTGTCTTAAGATTAGTTAAATTTTGGACACAAACAAAATTTTTCATAAAAAGTACATTATTTAATAGAGACAAATTAAAATTTATAGTTAAATATTGTAATCTTTAGCCACAAAATTTTATATTTAATTTGTGACATTAATTTTCTTCACAAATAATATAAACAGTTAGTGACGATCACCTTATTGTCTTTAATCAACATGTGATTAAGTGACAATAAAAAATTGTCACAGATATAGAAAGTGGTAAATAGAGACTACTTAAAATCTATAGTTGAATAGTTCAACTATTTGAAACGAAAGATAATTCATAGCTAAAAATAAAAAAAGTTGGCTCTGATTATTAATTATTAGAGGTTACAACTAACAGGAAAAATAATAAGTGTTTCGTAAGAAATAGACCGCATTAATTGGTGGTATATTTTTTTTTAAAAATGATGAATTTAGTGATTTTTTCAATAAAAAAATTACGAAACTCATTGATTTTCTTAAATTACACAATTATAAAATGCACAATCTAGAAATTTAATGGAGGTTTGTATAGTAGTAGAGTATTATTCTACCACTAGATTATTGGTGCTCATTGTATAAAAGTTTTATTTTTTAAATTTGATATTCTTTTATCAATAGACACAATAGAAAAAAAAATCTCGAGCTTTGACGCTAAAAGAACTCACGGTTACTTCAAGAAATTGTAAAAAAAAATTACATTTTCTGTGCGTGTCTACTGATTTTGTGATTAGTAAACGTCATGTTATATTTTACTTCTCTATAACAACATTCTACCTATAACAACAATGACATTCATTATAGTTGTACACTCTTTGTAAAATTATTCATCTATAATAGTCATACTCAAATATTGTGCAATAATATTAACTTCAGATAAGAAGTCTCACATTGGCACAACACAAGAGAGATGTTGAGTGTATAAGTAAGCAGTCCTTACCCATTAGTGACATGAAAGTTGTGCGGGTCTAGATCCAAAGCAGACCATATCACTAGTGGATTGGGTCATTACAAATATTTTGCAAGAAATACATTATGCATAAAATATTAAAATATTTACTGTAATCATCCTCATGAATATGGAAAAACTAAAAAACAAGAAACATAAAATAAAAATTGCAAAAAAGACATAAAAACAAGAGGAAAACACCAAAAACAATCGTACTGATAATGTTATATGTATTATTGAGCCACATAAAATACATTGTCAAAGTATATTAAAGGCATAATACATAAATATACCCTTTAACTTAGCATGAATTCAGATTTATGCCTTTCAATTTTGGGTGTGAACAAGTTGGTACTTAAAACTTGTATAAAGTTGAATAAATAGACACACAAGTTTAAGTGTCTACTTGTTCACACCCGAAGTTAGAGATCCTAAATGTGAAATGAGGTCAATTTAAATGACACATTTATGTATTATGCCTATATTAAATAAGTGACTGGTGAATTTTAGATATAATTGAACAAAAGTTATATCATTATCAAATAGTAGAGAGACTCTCTATTTTAAGAAAATATTTTTTATAACACTAAAGGAAATTAGAGATAATTGTAGTCAAATATTAGGAATTTGTATTAATTCAAATAAATATAGACTATAATATACGTCTTAAAATATAGAAATTACATTTAGAATTATTAAATATTAAGTAAAAAATAAAGAGCTCAATTTAATTTCATTCCCTCTTTTAAGTTTTTCTCAATTTCAAAGGCCGGTATTTTTCCCTCTATAAGTGTGCTCTGAAACCCTACAGTTCACCAAAGAACATTTGCGTTCTCAAATCTAGGGCACAAATGTATCTCCAAGATCCAAGCTCTAGTCTATGATCGGTATTCTTCAACAAGCCATGTAAAGGTAACTCGTAGAGTATAAGCGAGAATTACACACAATATTGGTTTCATGATTTCGTAAATCTTCTTGCTTTTGCTTCTAGAAAAATCCTAAATCTCCTTTGTCTACAATTTTGTGTGTTTGAGAACATTATTAAAGTTGAGGATCTGGTTGTTGAGTGATGGAAAATGGGAATATTATATTCCTTTATAGATTCTAACCTTAGATGGAATTAAGTAACGAAATGTCTATACTCTTGCAATTGGTAGTGAGATTTTGGCACATAATGTCATTAGTTTATATTTTGGACCACATTAATATTAGTATTACGATGCAGAATTCATATAGTATTAAGTTTGAAGAAGACTAGTTTGTGCATATGCAAAAAGAGATCTTCCTATCTTTCCCTTGGTTCAATTATTGGTGTAACCGCATACTCATAGTGCCGAATTCAAAATTTGAATGTTGTAGGTTCATATTGTGTGTGTATTTGTGTTTCTTGTATACACACAACACACATATATGCGTATATGTGTTTATGTATAAATTAGCTTTAGAAATTGTTTTTGCTTGAGCTTTTACTTTATTATTTTGAAAGGTATTGACTTCAATGCACATGATATTCACTTCCGGGCTTGTTCTTTCTCCTGTTATGATTTTTTTCTTTCCTTTTTTATTCTTCAAACAAATGATAATGTTCATTGTATACATTCTGCTTATTCTTTCCCACTAGTGCAAAAGACATTAGATAGATGTTTTACTCTTCTAATTGGATTATACTATGTTCGGAGCACTTCTTCATCACTGCCGATATCATAGAATATAAAGAGGATAAACTATGTACAAATATCTTCTAGTTCTCTAATATTGTGCTTGTTAGGATTCATTATTACTTAATTGCAGGGTTTTCATCATTTTAAAAAGATTCAATATGCATATGGCATTTTATAAGGAGAGCTATTTCTGGAAAATGAGTAAATAGGCTTATTCTGGTAGAAAGCTTTCTCCTTTCTTTATGTTGATTGCCTTAATATTAGATTAATTATTTTTCCTCTCAACCTTTTGAGAAATATTATAATATGTTGTTTTTTAAGGTTAGAACTATCTTGGATATGCAGACAATATCTTCATTTTCTTGTTATTGTGCATAAATATTGCCTTTAAGTTTCAATTCTTAACTGTATAAGAAAATGAAAGTTGCCTTTATAATGTATAAAAGGAAAAGCAGAGAAGACAAATTGGGGGGTTGGTCGAATATAGCTTCGATTAGCTTTGATCGCAGTCATACCTGACTAAATGCTTTATGGTATAGTTCTTGTTCTACCATGGTTTTATTAATTATTTCGTCTATATCATCTTTTACTGTTCTTAAGTGTCTGATATCTTGTGTTCTTAAATATAGATCTAAGTTTATTTTTATTAGCCTCTGTAGTGTGTCTATTTGTTCTTTTATTTCTATCCATTGTTGTAAGTATTCTTGGTTTATCATTTTATATTGTACTAAATGCTTTTAGGTAGTATTCTTCTCTCAGTGCTCTGAGTTTCTTTATTTCTTTAATA